>CANXYI010996062.1:0-13205 GCA_948208565.1 Hura crepitans
AACATACATAATCAAGCATTAAGTTGATACATATCCATACTCAAACCTAAATGAGATAAAGTCTGGTGAAATAATGATATTCATGGCAATTGTATATGAAAGGGTTACGTTAAACCACTTAACATTTTCAAAACTTGGGTGGTCTTGATGTTTGGTTATACACCTCTCTCAACTTGTACATATGTAGATAATTGATTGGGAATCAATTATTGGGCTTATGACATTAGACTATAAGAATCCCAGTTAGACTAGGACTCTTTTGCACTGTGTACTACTAATATGCTTTGAAAACCCATAGGTCACACACAAAGGGAAGTAAAAGGAGATTTAAAGTCTTTGAATGGATTAATGATTTGAGATATCATTAATAGATGAACAAAGGAAATAAGGGAAATGATTGAGCTTGAAGCTCATTCACAATTTAGAAAACTAGAATTAAGGTTTTTAAAAGTGGACCTAGTCCAATTTTGGAAACCCGGACTAAGGTTTCCAATTCTAAAATAGGACATTGTTGAGTCCAGTTGTTAAAGCTATTTAGTTCTAATTTTAGTGGACCTTTTAAGAGTTACAAAGGCCTTGGATCAGGTCATTAGAGGGCTAATTAAATGGCTTTGTTGAGCTATATACCACCAAGCCATGTGTAAATTGTGTATAGGCCTATTAATAGGCTTATACGCATAGGCTTAGAGAGCCCATGCTTGTGGCTCTCTTATGAGACCCTCTAAGTTAGTTTTTAAGTGTTAAAAGCTAACCTAAAAGGGATTATAAAAGGTTTTAACTCATAATCAGCCATTACGAAGTTATTATACACACAATATTTACCACAATAAGCTATTTTTTCTCTTTTATTTGATCTTTATTTTAGTTTGTTCATCTGTGCAATTTTTGTACTAGCACTTGGAAAATTGCATACCCTCTCTCTTGTTACTTCTTGTGTGAATACCTAAGAGGTGTTCATAGTTAAGGATCATTGTAGTTTGGGATAACTCGATGAGAAGAGCAAAAGAAAAGGAAAATACATAGTTTTTTACTATAATATACTCTATGCTGCTTTTTATAAAACTATAGATAACCAGTTAATTCAATTGGATTTCTTATTATTGATTGGTTTTTATTAAAAATTTTAAAATTTTTATTGTGCTTGTATGAAAAAAACTAACACCATAGAGGTCGATTAGGTTAAGGTTGTACCATTAAGGATTTTATCCTTAGCACATTAATTTTTATCTCGCACAGGTACCAATATCGATAGAGTCAAGGGAGACACTAAAAGCTACAGCAAAGTTTGATAGTCGATAAGATGGTTTATGTTGAGTTTTCATTTTCATTGGTTTTTTTTTATTGTAATGTAAATTATGGAACCTTTGTATTTACTTTCCAGTTTCATGCAATTTGAGTATTTTGAATTTTAATAATAATGATTTGTATATTTATAAATAAACTAAATATGTTAATGATCAAATCCCTAAATATTCTTGCTTTCTTGTAAGAAAGTATACTATATAGTAATGAGTGTGACGCATAATGCTTTTATGAAAGGTTTCAAAATTGATTGTGATGATGAGGATGTTGATAGAAATATGCATATATGCTTTTGACTTCTTTATAGGTTTTAGAAAATTATTTGGTTATGCCCCTAGAAAGTTATTCTTCTACTAAAATTTTGGCATGAAGTTTGGTTATGAACTTGTTCTAATACAAATAAAATTCTTTTACTCTCAAAATCACATTTTCTTATTTTCTAATGAAGGATTTTCTTTTAAAAAGTGAAAACTTTTCTTTTATTCTATAAACAAGGTCTTTCAATTTTAAATTTTGTATGTGTTTATCATGGTTATGCAAGAAGTTTTATAATAAATTATGGATTTGTAATATGCTTTTATCATTTTCTCTCTTAAAGTTGAGTAAAAGATGTTACAGTGGATGATGATGCATATCTTAATGAATTGATGTAACCTAATGCATATATATGCTTATTGAATGGAAGTGAATGAAATGTTTGCATGTATGCATACCTAATAAATTATGAATTTTCATGTACATGTTTGCACTTAATTTTCATTAGATGATTGTATGAATTTAGGGATGTAAGTGTGTGCCTGATTTTCCATATAGATGTGTGATGATTGAGTCTTTTCTTGGATGAAAGAATGATGAATGTTTGAAAGGACATACATGTTTAATTCTTCTTATATGTATATGCACATATGAATGTACAAGCAAATAAAGGTTTACCTTGGATTGATTTAATGTATGTATAAACATAAGGCTTTGTTACTAAAATTACCCTATCTCTAGACTCGTCATAGGAATGACTCGAGTTTTATGAAAGTGAAAGCATAGAGAAGAGTAGATTGGGTTATGGTATATGAAGGCTAAAGAATGAAATTGGGATGCTAAAGAGGCTAAGGAATGAAATATGCCATGAAGGTAAATAGATTGAGAATTTGGGCAAAATGTTTATTCACTAGACATAGCATTTAAACACATGTGGCTAGAGAATGAGTGATTATGTTGACCAAATGATAGAGTATGAAAATATATGTGATTGCATAAAATGGTACCATTGTTGTTAGCTGGTTTGAAGATTTTCCAACTCTATATTTTCCCTCGACCTTTAACTTTTACTTAGACTAACCTTTATTGGTTTTCATCTATTGAGGTATGCTTTAATTTTTGCTTAAGTCATCCTTTGCAAGTTTTCAACCTAGCAAGCTTCTTTTTTTATTTTTTAATTTTTTTCTTCTTCTTTTTTATTGAAATTTATATTTTTCACATTTAGTTATGGCTTGTTTGAATTTCATTGTGTTATGTTGGATTGGTTGGATACGAACTTGTATCCTTGGAATGGCTAGATATGTTTTGAAACTTATGGAGTTCATCGAACTATAATTTTAGAGTGAAACACACATCATGGAAGGTTGCTAGAGCTTTTTTGTATCAATAACTACCTTTATGTATGGTGCTATCTTCATTCCCCTTAGTATCTTATTTGATTATGTATTATGTAGAGGGAATTTCTCATATTAACTAATGGCTTTTATGAGTGCTAGCCATATGCCCCCTGGTAGGTGCTTTAGTTGACTACTTGGTATCGTTCTTTTAACTTTTCCATATTTCATTGATGATATCTCTCTTATTATCCAATTGAAAGATTTTTTGACTAAATATTCTCTGTCAAGTTTCCCTAACTTTGCCTAAGCTTATGCTCTTGGTTGATTGACCTAGTGGGAACTATTTTTGTGAAGGCAACCATAATTGAAAAATGAGAATGCTCAATTATTTGAGGCTTAAGATGAATCTTTTTGAACTTGTTGGTTTTCTTTGGTGAACTTGGAGTTTTAGCATTTAGAGTATAGAAAGGATTTGGAAGAAAAGTTTAAAATGTTCCCTATGAGCTTGAAGGAAATGTTTGGATTATTTTTCTTTTCTTTTGTTGAAAAAGAAAGAAAGAACAACAAATTTGGTGATTTAATTTTTAGAGCTAAGCTTTGGAAAAAATAACTCGAAGAGAATGTTAAAGATGTTAAGTGTTTAGAATAGTTCCCTTAAGCTCTTAAGATGGAAAAAAAAAGCATTCATTTTGGTTTAGTTGCCTAGAGACTTACTTTTATTTAAATATTTTTTCTTTCATCTCTCATCTCACATTTAAGGACATTTCTTGTTTATTACAAAGAAAGATTTAGTCTTGAGCTTTAAAATTTGCATGTAGAAGTGGTAAGCCTTTTTTTAGAAGAATTATGAACTACTTGTGATGCATATGGATTAAGCTAATTATGTTTTTTTTTCTCTTTTCTTTGATTCTCTCAACTGACTTTTAATAGTACCATGACATATAATAAAGCTAAAGCAAATATATATTTTATTACTTTAATTGTTCTAACATAAGAAAATAAATAATTAGGGAAGAAAAAAAAGTCTTTCTATCCTATCTTTATTGATTTCTTCTATATCTATAATTGGCATGATTCTACTATTGGTCATCATTGGTTCTTTTATAAAAGTACCATGAAATAAAGAATGTGTACATTTATTGTATTTTTGCTGGGGAAGAGAGCGATTAGAGTTTGGAGTCACCACCTAGCTCTACACTAGGACTATTGATATTTTACCCAAAAAGAGTATAGAATTAGATGTCATATATGCCCTAATAATATGCCTTCCACTTTATTCTAATGTTTATCAATCCTATATCAATCAAGCATGCATTATATTTAAAGTATTCAAGCATATTTCCACTTAAAAAGAGTAAATTACAGTATTTAAAGTATACAATAAGCATAATTGTTTATTGTAATTCCAAAAATTGAGTTATTCATTAGTTATATTTGACCTGACAATTCCCCATAATCCCATAGGAATTAGTGGTAATTGCCTAACTCCTATCTCTAGGAGATTGGCCTTTGTTAAAATGTATTTTTATGTGACTTTTATTAAGAAAAACTAAAAACCATTTTGCTAGGAAAACACCGAATAATTAGGTAAAAAATCAATTGATGTGATATTAGGCTTTAGGCATGTAAAAAGAGTTATTAAACTACAAATTACAACCTAAAATAAGCAAATGATATGAAAGGTACAAAACCAAAGGAAAAAAATGCACAACACTTAATTGGCCTTGTCTGTACGTCGCTACGTCCGTCCGGGCCCAGTGTAACTCCAGTGTGTGTCCGTGCGAACTTTAACTTAAGAGAGTCATTTTGTCCATCCGGACCTCTATCTAGTGAGAAAGGCCACTTGTATGCAACTCAAAGGAAAGGTTAATTATACTAAATAGGGATTCATAAAGACTTATAAAGAATGAGCATACAATGATTTATGTAACATAAATATGGATGAATCAAGATACATGCCTAATCATAATCACTAGAAAGCTATAGATTTATTATAAAAAGCATATAAATCATCAAATGTAATCACAAAGACTAGGAATTACAAGCAAATATCCATACAGACTACGTTACTCATGAGAGGGAGTCTGTGCGGACTATAGAATAGAGTAAACATGTATTAAGTACACATCCGTGTGAACTACATTCCTTGTGAGAGGGAGTCTGAGCAGACTTTATGATGAAACAAATAATATCAAAACAAAATCATCCGTACAGACTACATTCATCATAAGAGGGAGTTTGTATAGACTATATAATAGTTTCAGCATGCTAATAAGATATGTATAATGGAATGGAATAATTATACAACATGATAACATCATATAAACACGTCACTATAGCAAACAAAATACTCTAAAACATGATGCATAAGGTAAATAGAACACTATTATTGATTATAAGTCTATAAGGTTGACAAATCATGTGTGTATCGATAAATTAAGTATGTGTAGGCATAAAGATGCATCAAGGTAAGTCTATGCAATTAGGTCAAAAATAACAAAATAGTTATAACGTAAAAATAGTTAATAGTGCACAATAAAATGACTTAAAATGATGACCTACTCCTATGATCAATGTGGGGACTACATGGAATCACCTAACTTGTGATTAATCTTTAAAGATCATAGGTCTAAAAAAATAGTAAGGATATGCATAGTTGGAGGCCTTATATCTTACCTTATGAATGAGCTTTCAAGCAACAAAACAAAATGTAGTGTTTTGGAAGAATTAATTTTAAGTGTGGGTGGACAGGATTAGTAGTGTAAATCCTGGTTGGAGTTCTCTCTTAAACTCTCAAACTATAGGATTTGGCTTTTCGAGATTGCCTCCTCTTAAGAGAGGTATTTGTAGGCTTAGGGATGAGTATACCATCCAAAGAGGAATTATAGTCCTTTTAGGACTAGGAAACATATTCTGAATATGAAGCTCATGCTTTTAAAAGCTTTTCATGTCAATAAGTCCATGCGGACCTAGGCTATAGGCTTTCCTGCCAATCTGTGGGGTTTGGACTAGGTTTATTTTAGTTCGTGTAGATATAGACTTTAGGTTGTCTATGGGCTTTGGGCTCAACTAGTCTAGGTTAGCTATGGTGTAGACCATATAACATCAAGTCCAGGCAAACTTGTTCCATGTTAGTCTGTGCAGACTCGATTTTCAAGTTGCTTGAGCCTATCTCTGGTTATCATCATAGGCCAAACTCTAGGTGTCTATAGAATGTCTTTTTCATTAATAAATGAAGTTTAAATGTGTAAGAAAATTACCCTATTACATGATCTCTAGGGCATACAACTAACAAATGAGATTTGGAACCTAAACAACTTGAGCATGATATACAAGTTGTAATGCCCCAAAATTTTTTTGCCTAAAAAAATTGATTTGATGGGTTAACGAATAAAGTGGAAATTATATTTAAGGGCTTTAATTACAAAATTTACACATAAATGATAGAATAAAATAAAATAATGCTGTAAGAAAAGATTAAAAATGGATTATACTTTGATGAGATGAGGGCCTTTAGATGGATGTTAAGAGATGAGGGCCTTTAGATGGATGTTAAGTAATTGATCCTAAGCCATATAAAATAGGAGAATTTGTTAGTCAGGAAGAAGAAAACTAAATGTAATATTCTTCTCCACCATTCTTAAGGGTTATAGATATCTTTCCTCACTTCTCCATCAAGGAAAGTGACTATCATCATTATCATCTACTCTCCTCCATCCATTACTACCTCTAATATATGTATGTTCATGTTGGGTGTATTTTGTCGTTGCTGCTATTGTTGCCTATGGATTTATGCCTTTGAGGCTATCAAGAAGATGAACAATGCTTGAAGTTTGAGAGGCCTCATAGCCATGAGCCTATTAATTCTTTTCACAGTTGATTTTTGATAATTAAAATGTAAAGATTAACCTAAAAAAAGTTTCTTAAACATATTTTAGCATATTTAAACTTAAATCTCAAGTGAATAAGTTATTTACATATAAATGGGTTGAGTAAGAAGTTTAGTCTAATGTGATATACCTATAATATGCTTGTTTGCACCAAACAAGGTAAGTAATTGCTTAATAGCTTTTGTTGAACCTCACTATGCAACATGTATGAACATGTAAATGTAGTGATTGGAAATGCATATAAAAAGAATAATGAATGATCATTCTATGTCATATAATTGAATTACAATTAATCTCATAGTATGAATGGCATATATGAAATTCTTAAAATGATTTATACAATTGATGAATAAAAAACACATAAATGGACATTATTGAGTTACTAAGATCGTTAGCATTGATTTATTAATATAAGGTCTATAGCCTTAGTGCATAAAGCACAAAGTACCTTGAAGGTATATTATGTGTTGTGATTATTTTGTGCATATATAGATGGATGTAATAATGATAAACTTATATTACACTGCATAATACATGACATGAATTGTTATATATATGTTACACATAAGTGAAGACTTGTAATTATTGAACATGTGACATAAGAATTATTGCCATGTAGTATATGATGTAAACTAATAAAGATAAATGATACGATGTCAAATGATGATGTGATAAAGTGTTACTGTGCTATGAGCATGACTAATGATAAATGATATAATGCCTTAAGATGGCAATTGACACATTACTATTATATTATTTTGAGCATATTAATGACATGAGATATAAAATGACTATGATAAATTGAATAATTTAAAAGATATGCCCATGTATCCTTAGACTAGCATTATAGTGTTAGGATAAATTTGCATGCCAATAATGTCTTTAGTAGCACTACACTTACACTGATATTACTATTATGGGTGCAGTTGCTAAGCTTTGATAGCACTGTATGTAACGACTCATAATCTTAAGCTTTAGAGAGCACTATACCATGACACGTGTCGGCACTTAAGACTCGAGCAACCTAGATAACACAATTTGAAGTGTGTGCATGGTCCAAAAATGATATTAAAATGATGTCATTAGAACGTTCTAAAATAAAAGATAAATTTGATTATGGACTTAATAGAAAAGAAGTAAAAGTTTTAGATTAAAACATAATTATGCTAAAATGATCCTCCTATTCAATTTAGTTGATGATGACATAAGCTTTCACTAAAACTAAGTCATGTGAAGACAAATGGTGTGGATGGCTAGATTTTAGCCATATGGCAAATTATAAGCTTTTGGATCATTAAGTAACAGACATAAGTTTACTTGATAGTTAATTCCTTAATATATAATGCTTGGCACCAATAAATTTGTTTCTAGAATATTCATTTTTAGATAAAGATTGGAACATATAAAACTTGAATGTAAAGAATTCTTTCGAGTTCACTTGAAGAAAAACCAATTGATATAAGTTTTCTACTTTTTTCCCCATCTTTCTTAATGATTTCGAGAGGCAAGCTATTTGGAAGGAACAACTCTTGAATTAGAGTTAAACAAGTTTATAGGTCATTAAGATCCCAAATAAATTAAGAACCAAAAATCAACAAAAAGTGTAAATATGATCTCATTAATAGAGCACCAGATCTTAGTAAGGAAAATTCCCTTTTATTCTCAGTACATATGAGCAGTGGGCGGCTTGAATTCAGTGTTGTCACTAGAAATCATAGACTTAAGGAGATATAAATATATTTATTAGAGTGTTATTTTTGTCTAAAAGAGTATTCTCCCTATTTGTATTTATACATACATTCATACATACACATATACATACATACATACATACATACATACATATATACATATATGCATACATACATACACATACGTATAAATATACATACATACATATATACATACATACATACATCCATATATATATATATATATATATATATATATATATATATATATATATATGTATGTATGTCTATGTATATATATCTATGTATGTACACACACACACAAATATATATGTTTTCCTTCCACTATTTCAAGAGTTCTTTGAAGATGTCTAAAAAGGGACGAGAGTTTAGAGAAAGAGAAGTATGAAAGATGAATATTTGAAGTTACTTTTAACTTGGTAAGTTAACTTTCAACCCAAATAATTTATGAGAGTTAGTACATATATGTAGATAATTATTTATGGACTAAATTGAGATACTATGTTTGATTAAATTTTAGTGAATTTTTTTGTGAGGAATACCAAAATGGAAGTTAAGGAATTAAAGGATTAATGATGGAGAAAAGGGGATGGAAGAGTGATAAAAAAGAATTAGAGTCAGTTTATATGGATTAAGAATTTATATAAGGTATGTGTATTCATGTGACACCCCTTACTCGATTCAATCATGAAACTCGAATAAGGAGTGGTAGACAAACTAATAGTTGAATGACACTTATGGAAAAGCTTTATAAAATAAAAACCATATAATTGAGATTAAAACATATTTTTGCATGCACAGCGTTATAAAAACATGGGTTTTCAAAAACTGTTTTTCAAAGTATACTATTGGGGTCCTCATGCCAAGATTTTAGTAGCATAATGGCTATACTGAGGACTATCCCAAATAGTGACCTACACAAAAATGGCACTTATAAAATCCCACAACATCATTTGGGTCCATTTAACCCTCCAAACAAAACTCAGCCTACACCAAACCTGTATAAGGAAGAGATATCATACAAGTTAAGCAACAATACACATTTTTAATAATAAAGTTACAATACCATTTTAATGAAGTTACAAAATATATTTATAGCACAGATTAGGCCCAATCCCTTAATTACATAGGAGTGCCAATATGCTAATACATCACATTATCACAATTAAGAAAACAAAAGTACCAAAAGAATTCTTCTCATAATCAATCTTCTGATATTAAGACTTTGACTCTAATATGTTTTCTCTAACCTACACATTGCAAAATCAAATGATGCGTTAAGTAAATGCTTAGTGGTGTATTCAATTTAACACATGTATGCACACATGCATTTCATGCAAAAATAGTGGTCACATAAAATTTATCTCATATCATTATCATACATAACTCATTATTTATATATATAGGCATTGCAACACTCATTTGTAATAACTTAAAAGAAATTCCTCATCCATGATTACCATTCCATACTAAACATAAATGATCATTCATACATATGTACATATTCATACATATGTACACATTTATAATATCATTAATAAGTTCACTATTTAGCATGCATATAATTTTGATTTAATTTCCATCATTCAAATCTTTAAGTTAAATCAATCATATTATGCCCATACTTAAGAGACAATAGAGCAAAATTGGGTAACGGGATGAGATGTCCCTAAAGGCTGAGATGGTTACTAGTAGGTTGATATGATTACCTAAAGGCTAATATGGTTGCTTGAAGGCCGATATGGTTGCCCATAGGCCAATATGATTTTTTAAAGGTACCTTAGCAGTTGCTATATCTCCTTAGTTGATCGATCAACCTATCCAATCTAGGTTATCTAATCATATGGGCCATCACCATTATAATATAGATTTCATCTTCTTAAGTAGCTTAAAGTCATTTTTCTTTGTTTCCAATAATCATTATGAAAATGCACATATATAATCACATTCATGAGTATGAGGATATTACTCATGCTTTTATATGTCATGACAATCTCATTTGGCTCATAAGGATTTAAATAACACAATTATGAGCTTATTACATAGAATTAACAATTTGGCCATATACAAGCCAAAAATGCCATACATGTATATTCCATGCTATTATGCCAACATTAAGAACTCACTCATCATATGCAAATGTGAGACCATCAATTATTTACCTTGAAGGCCATTCGTCCACAACTCTTTCTTGCACACATGTGTGCCTAAAATGAAATATATACATTAGGCATAGAGATGCAAAATGTTGACTTGAGAAATAGGTTCATAATCACACATTAAGCTTATATAAACATTATTAATTAACCTAATCCTAAAAGAGATTTTGGCCTTACATCTTTTTTCAAGTTCATCACACATGACATATTATTACATCCTAGATTTTTATGCCATTAATCATGCCGAAACATAACTAACCATTATAACACAAAAGGAAATTTCATTATTTACATTGGATAAGTAATTAGACATACTTCCATTACTCAAAGTTCCCGAGTCTAGTATATATCCTATTAAGTTACCATATATGGCATCAACACTTATTTAACTCCCTATAAAGCATTTAGCCAACACACTCTATATGGTCCACATAAACCAATCATAAATCATACATTTATTATATATCCACAACATACATCATCATCATTTCCACTAACTGCATAAGCAAATATACATGCTCATTAAGCCAAAATAAAGCCACCACACCACATGAAGTATTCCACCACTCTAAATCAAGAACTTAAACATACATAAAAATAATCACAACATAATCACACATATTATTCATAATGCACATAATATCAATTTAGCACAGTTACACAAAATTTATTGAAGAACATTAATTTCATAACACGTACACACATTTAATGTAAAACTTACTAATGCAATATATAAATTAACTTGAATACACTGACTTAGGGGTCAAAATACACCAATAGACCTTGATCACACCTTATCTTTCCCTTTGGTTCTACTTGGCTCTTTTTTCTTTACATACACATAATATGCAACAATCTAGAAAAATCACTATAAACCACATACACCTCTAAAAATCAATCTAAATACATTTATATTTTCTTGGGCACCCAAGGATCATAGGAAAAATACTAAACCCAAAGAAAAACCTCTACATCAAAATTAGGGTACTAGTCCCCCATATCTTAAATCTTCCAATTCTCCCTTTCTTTTCTAATTTTCCACTTTTAATGTGTGCTAGGGATGATAAAGGGATGGTCAGATGGTTTAGAGGTGAGAGATTGCTGGTGGATAAAAGGATTTAAAAAGAATACAAGCTTAAAGCTTTTCTCTAATAGCATTAGCTCAAAGAAAGGGAGCGGGGAGAATGGTGGCCAACTATTCCTATTTTGACCTCTTATATATTTTGAACCCACTTTGACTTGGTCAATATAATGGATGGCCAAGATCTTTTCATTTACCCTTCTAAATGCCACTATTTTTAGCCTTTTTCCCCTTTCTTTCTTTTAATTTTTCCATCAATAATTAAATCCTCAATCCACAATCCAATTATTCCATAAAATCACTCCATCAAGGTCTACCAAACCCTAAAAACCTATGTTCAAAAATTAAGGAAATTTGAATTAAAAATCATACTTTATTCAATTCTGAATTTTAGTAAAATTATTTCCCGATATTTAAAATTCCAATTCCAATGCCAATGGAATATTTGGAATACTTAAGTATCAAGTTGTATCAATCTTAAAATTTTCTGAGCTAAAATTGAATATTTTATAGTTCAGCTAAAACTAGGTCACTATTCACATGATACTACTATAAAATCTTAACTATCATTTTTAATTATTTAATGAATTTAGATTGACTCCAAATTTTGCCCAAAATTATTTTATGACTAGTACTTCCATTCAGTAAGATTAGTTGACTTGGGTTTTGTGAAATACTATTCATCCAAAGAAGTGTAAGGATTTTTGGGGCATTACATTTCTTCCCCTCTTAAAAGAAATTTTGTCCTTAGAATTACCTAGTTTAATCAGATGTGAATACTATTCCTTCATTTGATCCTTGCTCTCCTAAGTTGCTTTTTCTATGCCACAATGTTGTCGTAGTACTTTCACTAGTGGCACCATTTTGTTTCGTAACTCTTTAACCTCTCAGGCTAAGATTCCCATTGGTTCTTCTTTATAAGATAAATCTAGCTTTATCTCCACTTTCTCAGCTGATAGCATATGTGGTGGGTCTAATTTATATCTCCTATTCATTGACATGTGAAAGGCATTATGTATTTGCTATAGCTCAGTAGGTAAAGATAGTTTGTAAGCTAATGGTCCCACACGTTCAATTATTTCGTAAGGGCCAATGAACTGCAAACTTAGCTTACCCTTCTTGCCAAATCTCAACACCTTTTTCTAGGGAAACATTTTGAGAAACACCTTATCTCTCACTTCATACTAAATATCTTTCCCTTTCAGATTTGTAGATGACTTCTGTTTATCAGAAGCAACTTTAAGCCTATCTTTGATAATTTTTACCTTCTCTTCTACATCCTTAATCAAATCCAACCCCATAAGCTTGTTCTCACTTAGCTTACTCAAATAAAAAGGAGTTCTACATCTTTTCCCATACAAAGCTTCATAAAAAGCCATGCCTAGACTCACTTGAAGACTATTATTGTAAGCAAACCTTGCCAATGATAGATAACAGTGCTAACTTCCTTTAAACTCAATGGCATAACT
>CANXYI010996075.1:0-18134 GCA_948208565.1 Hura crepitans
GGCTAATTAGTAATGATAGTATCTCTAATGGGAAATTAATATATTTGCCAAGATTAAGAAGCTTAGTTTCAAATGCAATTAATAGCAAAAATGCTTTAGTCATGATCATTGGTATGCAAACTTTTATTAAGTGAGAAAGATCATACAAGTAACTGAACTTTAAAAGTCTAAACACATCTTTTCTTTTCAAACATAAAAGCTTTATCTTCAAATTTTCTCTTTAATACTAATGTCCTATTATCTCTAAATATACCTAGAATCCAATCTCTTTAATTATCATCTGTACTTATGTTGCTAGTTGTATGATCAAGTACATCTCTCAATATAGCATGATGACTCTACAATTCAAGAAAAGAGTGTAAGAAATATTATGTTAAAAGCCCACCTTGAAATGCCGAAGGTTTATAAGGGACCCTTTGCAATAGACCAAATTGCCGTAGGGTTTGAGAAGGGATGTAAAACATAGCATGCCTCAATCAGATCAAAGGAACACAGCCCGAATGGCAAGATAGAGAAAAATGGGTGATCTTCCACCAAGGACAACTCTAGTGGACTACAACAACAGTACTAAGCCATTCAGTCCATTGATCACAAGGGTAAAATTTCTTCCCAAGTTTCCTTTCACAATGGTGATTCGAAGCATACTTAATCCAAAGCTTTTCTAAAGGAGGTACAAGTAGTCTTAATCTCTCTTGTAACCAAAACTATCAAAAAAAGGTTGTTAGGTTGGAAAATCTATAAAAGACCACTTAAGCAAAAGTAAGCAAACCTGTTAGTGTGAAAACCCTCATGGGCATGCTAGGCAAAAGTTAGGGTTAAAAGAAAAATAAAGCTAGAGGGAAAACCCACATGAGCTCTCTATGCATACCTATAAAAAAAGTGGGCTTCCAATTACAAAGTCAATATCCCCTCTCTTTAAAGCATCCAATCCTCGAATGGTTGCAGCCAAGAAGACACCAAAAGGATTATAGTTAGAGCAAATTTTGGTTAGAATTTAGAGGACCTTGAAATCACAAAGCTCATCTTTGAAGGTGACTACCAATAAGTTGCCAAGGATGCATAACAACACACACTTAGCCCATTCTATTGAGTTGAGGGGAAATTTGTGAGCAAAGTCCAAAATTGCTTGCAAAGAAATTAGGCCTACACCTAGAATCACCCTCTGAGCCATAGAAGGAGACATACCCAAAACAAGAACAATATCCATGGGATAATGCTCCTTGAAAAATAAAAAAGCCAAGGGATCATCTGAAGCAACATTATAGTTCAAAATACCAGCAAATTCTTTCAGAGTCGAGCTAATCTCTTGGTGATTGAAGACAAACATATGAAAGATAGGGTCCTAATAATGCATAGTAGCATTCAAGAAGTTATGATCAATCCTCACCTTTCTCAAGAATCTAAGAGCAGAAAAGGGAGCAAGGATGTTCAAAGCCCAAGAAACCTTTGATTCTAAAGTCTTAGACAATTATTGACTGAAAAAGAGAGGCATAGCAAAGTATGGCATGAACAAAGGAAAAGGGAGGTACTTATAGACCCCAACCTTCACCATTCCTATTTCTATCAGGACAAGGAATCCAAGGCATGTGATAATGTCTGCACAGACTTTAGAGTGTTCAAAGATAACATTAAGGTCTGTAGGAACTAGTTGAGACATGTCCACAGTAGTGTCTATTACCAATCAAGAATCATGTGGAGTCAACGTTTGTACGGACCATTATGCACTATGTCTGCATGGACCAAGACTTACCAATAAGAACTATTCTTAACCACTGTAAAGTGCCAAGTCTTTTAAATAATTCTTGCTAAATAATGGCACTCATTTGAGGTCAATAAACCTCTAGTAAGATAGCAGTTGCAATAATACATGTATAGTCCTACCTAAGCTAGGTTACCATCTTGTCAATTACATTTCAGTATATCATCATCTATGGCTCGATGTCACCAATTTATAGCATAAGTCCCTAGACAGAGGTGGTGTACGTTATTCATTTATGGCAGCATTTTTTTGTCATAAGTTATCATACATTTGTATATAAGGATGCAAGATTGTATTCAAAATAAAAGATTATGTGTTAATGTTTATATATACAAAATGTGGGGACTATTCACAAAAATGGAAAGTTGCCATCTACTTCATCCTTTATTCTCGTTCTCATTCTTTATTTCCTTATTATCGAAAGAAAGTACCAACTTTTAAAAAATCTTTAAGGCCCTCAGCTTCTTTTAATTCTTGCGAAGAGTAGCAACCCTTCTTGAGAACTCACTTTACAAAAGAATGATGGATCAATGCATGTCATGCATACACATTTGGATAAATTAACTATCACAAGAAAATACTTACAGCTAAAACTCGAGTCTCATCAATCATGGCCCACCTAAAAGCCTCTAGCATATGAGTAGTTCTCTCCATAGGAGCCCTGCTTACCTATCCAAATTAACACAAAAAGTGTCACACAAAGTCAAGTCAACACAGTGAACAATAAAAGTCAAAAGGGACCATACCAGTGTGTTATTTTTTAGCTCAAAAGGAAGTGGCCAATTATTTTCAATGCAAAGGTGAGCAGAAGATAACTCTGTATCCTTACTATACCACATGTAGCTCAACTTTGGTACGTTGATCAAGGTGCCCACAACTTCATTAGGCAACAAAGGTTGACTAGTGCCTGTGCTCAGAACCTCACTTCTAATAGTACACACAAGAGTATGAGAGAACTCAGTACTCTAAGAGCTCAGAACTATCTTTGGCCTCTTCATAGAAGAAGAAGGTCCAGCTTCTAAAGTAATGGTAGTAGACTACAACACAAACATAAAAGTTAGAAACAAACTTCAAAGCCATAAAGGTTAAGCTAAATGACAATATACTGGAGGTCCAAGAATGTAAGGTACACGAGGTAGTAAGTGTATTGTGGCTAAAGGGGAATAATCTCTACATTCATTAACTAAGGCACCCCTGAGTATGCCTGTCGTCATGTCCTAGATGAAGTCCATATCATTAATGTACCTCCTAAACAACATTGTGTTAAGAGGATCTTGCAAAATGTTGAATGCATTTGGGACCATATGCCAGTTCAGTACCCTCTCTCCTAAAAACCAAGAGTATACCTCTAGTGTAGTCAACAACAGCCTTCGAGAGGACAATTCTCACATAGAGTGAAAGAAGCTAGCCATCTCTTTAATGGGGAATAGCCACCAGGCCAAATGAACCTAAAAAGGAAACTAGGTATGTATGACATCACTAATTCATAAATTTAAAAATAACTATAGTGTTTATATCCTTGCAGGAATACTCACATCGGTCCAAGCTCATGTACTCAAATATTGATAATGGTGTACTAGTGAAAAGCATTCTAAGCTCCTAAAGTGGGCTTAACCTACCTATCCATCACTAGATATCGACAAGAATTGTCTATCTCGCATGGGTAGGGCAGTAAGTGCAACTCATATGCCTAAACCAGCATGAGAGTAAGGTTATCTTTCAATAGATAGCTAAGCAACCAAGAGGCAACAAATGAAGATTAATAACACTTACCAAGACAATAGAAATGAAGCTCTACATGAATTAGTGGCTCTTCTTTATATGAATCACCATGTCCAACCTTTTGTACATCCAACCTAAGGAAGAATAGCGCTAATTCCAAGACACGATGCTATTCATCTGCTCCAACTCACATTGCCATTCGCATTTGTAAACAACATGGTCCCCAACAAGTACAAGATAAAGCACTTGGCATATGATCCACCTTAGGCTAAGCAGTAGGTGAAGCTCCAGCCTAATGCTCACACAAATTAATGTAGCGAATGTTACCCGAGCAATCTTAAGGCATGAAACCCAATAATTCCCTCACTTCTTATAGTTGAAGGGTAAGGAACTAATAGCTCACATCGAATGCAATCATGCAACTAGTACACGACATTGATAAACACCCAGTTAAAAGGTCTGATAGTCAACTCCCTAAAAGGCATGTGAAAGGTGTCGGTTGTATCCATCCATTTATTGAGGAGACCCCGAAGTGCTTACAAGTCCCTATGAAAGTTGCCTCTAACCAAATAGTTAATGAAGGTCTAAAAACCTATGGTGTGCACTCTATCCCTCATCGGTGTAGGTAAAAAAGCATACCACTATTGAGGCCTTGACAATATGCCCCCACACTTTAGACATGTCTACAAGAAAAGGCAAAAGAACATAGGTAAGTACACTCTTACTCATGTCTGCACAAATCACAAACATCACGCCCATATGGACTAATAATTTACAGACATCGATGTCCACACGGACCAACAACACAGCACTATTGCACAAGCCTACCATAGACCAAGGACAAACAAAAGTTCAAATAGAGAGTTCACACAGACCAAGTGGCTATGGTCCGCATAGACTATGCATAGACAATAAAACCAAACAAATAAAAAATAATAAAAACACAACATAAAACATAGTCACCAGTTCACACAGACTTTAAACACAAATACCACAAGGCTGTATAGACTCTAAATAATGCATCATCAAATCCACATAATCCTACTGCCTTATCACATATAGTATGTCCTAAATCTTACTCTAAGCACACTAAAAAAATCCTATGAAAATTAAGCCAATGCAGACTATTTACTGCCTAGCCTGTTAAGTCCGCACGAACTTTATGAACTAATGAGTAATCGCAGTAGAGAAAATGACATCTAAAGCCATAACTAAAGCCAAAAGGGAAGGAAGGTGTATCTAGGGTACATTTCAGAGCACACGTGTCTCGATAACACTACAAAAGAGGTGTCGGAGCCCTAAATGACACTCTATTTACTAGAGCAACATTGCACAATTAGTTGATCTTCACATAGGGTATGAAACCCTCTAAAACATGTATTGTCATATCCTCAACATGGAGAGGGGACATTAGGGGAGTTGTTGTTGATGCTAGAGGAGTTGTCAATGGTGCTAGTGGCAGTGGAAACACCACTAAAGTGTCACTAACTATCATTTGAGCACCAAAAGCTTATGAGGACTCGTTGGATTGTTGTGAGGGTTCCATCAGTGTGAGAGAAGCAAAAAAGAAAGAAGGAAACTAGGAGAAAAAGTGAAGCAGGAGGAGAAATTCGATAGTTTTCACCTGTCATAACAAGTCCACATGGACCTCACTTACATTATCTGCATAGACCAATGCCCTGACCTTTTCTTATTTGAGACATAAGTCTGCATGGATCACTCTCATTGACCCTAAATCTGTCCGTACGGACTAATTCAACTATAAGTACTCTACACCTTCATTAAGTCCGTGTGGACTAAAAGTCAGCTTATGCACTGTGGTTCGCACGACCTTTCTCTATTTGAGGTGTCCAACATCATAACCGTAAATGAGCATGAAAGTCATTCAATTAATGTCAAAGGAGGAAGTAAGTCTAAAACTTGACGAAAACCCATGCTCAAATGAGAGAATATAAAAGAATAAATCTTACAAGAAACTATATAGGTCATTTTCAGTCAATTAACCTAAAATAATTTTCTCCTAAATATTTTTGCTAAAATTCATTACCATCCATTACTAATGGATCAGTGCATTTGTCTCATTTAGCTTTTAGGCTAATAAAATGAATAAAATTTCATTTAAATAAAAAATATAAATAAATAATCCATTTTCACTTAACTTTTGGGTTAATAACTTGGATTTGACACCAATTTTAGCCAAATATCACATATTTATACCATTACAAACACTTTTTAACTCTTGAAAAATGTTTTCAAAGTAAAAAATGTGTTATTTCGATGATAGAAACAAAAATGGTCAAAATCGATCAATCTAATTAGTTTTACTTTAAAGTAATAGATTTAGCCTTCACTTTTATATCTTTTTCAACCTAAACACCTCTTTAAGATGTTGTTTCATAAATAAATTCACTTGGCACCTAAACTTAATGTTGTGGATCCATAAATGCCAATAGGCATTATCAAAAAATATAGCAATAGTAGATTCCTCATTTTTAGCTTCCTTTTACTTCATGAATAACTTTGACCTGATCCTTAAAACTCCCTAAAGAACAACCTTGAAAAATTATGGTTTATCTACCTTTAAACCTCCACTTAAGACAAAGAAAGCAATAAGCCTTAACAATTGTTCAATATCTTCATTCGACCCATAAATTTAGCTACATTCTAATTTATGCCACCCTCTTCAATTTACACTTGATTCAAAATTTGAATTGGTCAAAAATCGATTTCAACATTCACAAAGAATTAATTCTTTACAACTACCATTTCACCTTCAAACTTATATTATCCTTCTTAGGATTCAACAACACACCAATTCAAAAACTTTTTTTCCTCTTTCTTAGAAATTTACATGACTCATCTACAATTTATGAAACACTAAGCACAACTCATCTTTACTCAACCAAAAGGGGAAGCTTAACTTTCAAACACAAAATTAGTAAGATTCAATTCCATGTCTAATCCTATATTAACTTAATTCAACTTTGTATCCAATCCATAAGAAAAATATTCCCAATCTAGCTTAGTGTCTGATCAAGGTTCAGCTTAACAAGCTCCTAATATCATTGAGTTTAGCCTAACAAGCCAATCCATCAACACCATCGAGTGCAACCTAATAATGATAACATCATTAGGTTCAGCCTAACAAGCCAATCCATTGGGTTTAGCTTAATAAGAAAATCCAATAACATCATCAGGTTTAGCCTAACAAGCAAAATCCACCAACACCATTGGGTTCAGCCTAACAAGCAAATCCCACATTATAGATGACATCTACACAACCAGGTAAGTATCTTTGACTCAAGTACTTTGTTATGCACTACTTTAATTTATGCATTTCATAGCACACACCAAAGTGGGGGCAACTGTGCCACCACCTTTATCCTATGATAATAACTAGAGAAAAGCTCTTGAGGAATGGCATTGATCCCATAGGAAGTAGGTCCACATAGACCTATTTCAGCTATTAAAATATAGTCTGAATGGATAAACCCCACCTAGGTCCGTACTAGCCCAATCCTTTCCATCAAGACCATAGCCCAAGATTTGCATAGAATAAGCCTAAGCTCCATCTATACAAACTAACTTAAACTTGGCCCAATGCCTATAGACTAGTGAGAAAGCATACCACCTAGGTTTGCACAAACCAAGTAGTCTAGGTTTGCACAGACTTACCAATGAAACCTTCTAGAAGCATAAAATCCTTATCTAAATTATAAATCCCAGTCCTAAAAGACTTTACCACCTCTATACAGGATATCTTGATCCCAAAACCTATAAATACCCCTCTAAGGGTATGAGAAAAGAGGAGAAAGCTTGGAGGCTCTTTAAGAACAATGTTCTGAGCATCCAAAAGATCTATTCTGTCAGTCTAAGAGAGGACTCTGACTAGGATTCAATCTACTAGTCTTTTTAGCCCTTATTCAAAAATATTTTTCTTTCAAACCTCTACATTTTTTGTGGCATTATTCAAGAGTTCAACCACAAGGTAAAATCTGAGGCCTTTTATTCAATATTCATACATCCATTTATTGTTCACAAGGGCCCATGATCTCCTATGATTAGCCATCAATAAGGTGATCTACCATGATCTCCATATTGTCCATAGGAGTAAGACACCTTTATAAATTACTCTATTGCATATAAATTGACTCTAGACATGTTATAATCATTCTACCATCTTGATAACAAAGCATCCAAACCTCTCTACTAGAATTGGCACATGTCCATGCCGACTCCCTCTCATGAGGAATGTAATTTGTACAAACTTAATCTTTGTGTTGTTTTGATCACCCTTTATAAATCTTATTTGTTATATGCCATGTTTTTGCATACACATGTTGATATCTCATGAATGATGCATGAATATTATGAATACCTAGAACTAACATGCAATCTGTATAGACTCCCTTTTATAAGGATCATAGTCCGAATGGGCATGTAGGATTTGTATACATCTATGATGATGTGCAGCCCACATGGACCCCCTTTCACAAGGAATGGAGTTCATATGGACCTAAATCTTGTACTGTTTTAGTTATTCTTTATGAATCATGCTTGTCATATGCCATGTTTGTACACGTGCACATTGATGTATCATATGATTAATGTATAAATATATTTGATATCTAGAATTAGCATGTAGCCTGCATGGATTCCCTCTCATGAGGAATGCAGTTCATACAAAAGATTAAGTTTTAATATATCTATCTTAACATGTAATCCACATGAACCCTCTCTTACAAGGAATGTGGTCAGCATGGATGTTATGGTTTCCTGTATGTCTGCCTTTATTTGTAGTCCTTAAGAACTCACTCTCATGAGGGAAGTAGTCTACATAGACTTATATCTATGACTTTAAATCTACCTATACATTCAACATGTATCATCTATGAAATGGTAATGCTTATGTCACTTCATAAACGCTTCATGAGATAACTCATGGCTCATTAATATTCATGTTATGTTACTTAATGATGTTGTCTTTTGAGGTTATTATAGGCTATTGCATATCATTTCTAACCTGTTTCTTTAAGATAGTTACAAGTGACCAATTTGATCAAAGTGGGAAGTTAGAATGGACCTAGTCTATAACACTAGCCTAAGTCCGTATGGACATATGCCGGAGCCTTATGGAGTCCATATAGACCTAACATTGCACAGGCAAGACCAGCTTTATGGTATGGATTATTTCCTTTGGTTTTGTATTATTTCTATTTCATTACTTATTTTTGGGCTATAATAGATAGTTAATAACTCATTTTATATGCCAAAGTCTAAATCTTGTGCTAAAATGATTTTCTACCTAATTAATTGGTGTTTTGCTAAATAAAATGGTTTTGAGTTTTTCTTAATCAAAAATCACTATAACAAATACATTTTAATAAGGGCCAATCTCTTGGAAATAAGAGTTGGGCAATTACCACCAATTCTTATGAAATTATGCGTAGTTGTCAGGCCACATTGAAATCAATCAATGACCCAATTTTTGGATGTATAAATGTATCGATATGCTTGTTCTATGATTAATATACTGCAATTTACTTTATCTAATTACAAAGGTGATATGGATGCTTAAATATAATGCATGCTTGCTTAATACGAGACTAATAAATGTTACAATATAAAAGGATGACATATCATTAGGGCATAAATAAGATCTAAATTCTAAACCTTTCAAGTATAAAAGATTATAGGTCTTGGTGTAGAGGCTAGGTGGTGTCTCTACAAACCACTCTCTCCCTAGTAAAAATATGTAATCTCTATAGAAAATAAGCTTATGGGGCCTGATTTGGTCAGAGATATGGAAGAGAAGGTTAAGATCATTAGAGAAAGGTTAAAAGCTACCACTAATTGACATAAGTCATATGTCAACTTGAAATAGAAAGACGTTGAGTATGAGATTGATGAGAAAGTGTTCCCAAAAGTATCACCACAGAAGAAGATGCTTCAATTTGGCAAGAAAGGGAAGTTAAGCCCAAGATTCATTAGTCTATATGAGATTATAGAACTTATGGGACCAGTGGCCTATAGGTTGGTTTTACCACCAGAGTTGTAGTAGATCCATGACATATTCTATATCCTGATGTTAAAAAGATATAGATCTGACCCTTCATATGTGATACCTGCTGAAGAGATCCAGGTATAGCCTGATCTAACCTATGAAGAATAGCCAATGTAGATACTAGCCAAAGATTTCAAGGAGCTGAGGAACAAGTCCATACCACTGGTGAAAGTGCTTTGGAGGCACTATAAGATCAAAAAGGCTATATAGGAAAGTAGAGAGTAGACGAAGCCTCAATATCTACCTTTTCTCACCAGGTAAATTTTAAGGACAAAATTTCTTAAAAGGGGAAGGATTGTAACTCTCAAGAATCTAGGTTTCATAAATAGTACTTTTCGAGGCATGAATAGTGTCTCCCGGGGACTCAAGGCACTCTATGGTGGAAAAAGGGGAAGTACTAGTCATAAAACTTTGACGGGCTAGAAAATGATGAAAATGAAATAATTAAAACTTTTAGTAGAACCAATAAATCAATTTAGGATAAAAATGAGTGAATAGTGACTGTAGTTGGCACTGTGTCAGGAGAGGCTTGGGATGTGCCTGGATGGACTTAAAAATGGCATACCCTGAATGTCAAAAATTCTAAAGAATCTAATGGTAAAGGAATTATAATTTTCTAATGTTGTTTGGTATTTATTCAAAATTTCTTAATTATGTGAATGAATAGTTGACCTAGTTCTTTTTAAAGTTTTGACCTGAGATTTTAAAAGACCCTTAATGAACACTATCATGAATTTTTGGCACTAAAAGTATGAATTTTAGAGCCCAATGACAATTATTTTAATTTTCTAAAGCTTAAAGAAAAATTTGAATTAAAATGGACTATCGGTTTGACAAGTGGTACGATTCAAGCCGTCCAAATGTTTAATATAAAAGGGGTGATACATGTGGGGGTGTCATATGTGCCAACCCATCTTTCTCCCCCTCTCTCTCTCCTTCATAGTTAATGCCATTTCTCTCTCATTTCCCACTCTTTTTTCTTCTTTCCTTCCATAATTCTAAGCCACTTCCACTAAAATTTATATCAAACTTCACCTCTATAGTCTTTTAAAACTCTCTCACTAATAGAATTTAAAGAAAGTGCCTAATTTTAAAGATATGATCACTTGGCGAATAGTGTCTAAAGTTAGTAGAAAAGCCTTTTTCTTAATTTTTATTTTATGTCTAGGTAGCTTTAGCTGAACTATGAATAAACATGTAACTAGTGCTTAATTTGGATCTATGTAGGATTTTTTAGAGTTTTTCAAACCCTAAAAGTGTGTATGTTGTAGGGAAAGAGAGCTATTGAAGAAGAGAAGCAAACCAAGCCTTGAAGAGGTGGAATAGAGAGTTTTGAGACCCTAAGTATGTGAATTTAATGTAATATGGATTACTAAATATGTTAATATTCATATGTGCATGTGTGAGTTTGTATGGAAATGGTGTATGGCATGTATGTGTATGTAATTACATGTAATGAACATATGAGTGTGCGATGTTAAACATTCAATGCTTGAATATGTAGGGATTACATGGAAAAAGGAATGTGAGCATATATATGTATGGCTGAATGGTGTGTAAAAGAGGAATATGTGTATGCATGTGTAATTGACATGAAATTATATTGTAATTGGGCTAGGAAATAAGTATAAAGTATGTTTGTGAATTCGAATTAATAAGAAATAAATTGTGGATACTTGAACATGGATTAGCCATGAGGTATATAAGGTGAGATTTAATAGACATTATGTAGGAATGGTACATGTAATTATATAAATGGTGAAAGGTAAATATTAGAAATGGGTAAAAGGAATTAGTTATGTGAACTATTGTGAAATGATAATAATGTGTAAGATTTATGTGATGTTGCATATGTTTATGTAAAGTAACATGAATCAAACACTATGTAACCTAATTATTAAAATCGTGTGTATAAGGAACTTAACCAAATAAATAGTGTAATAATGGTCACAATTTGTTTTAACTATTGGTCACGTGATAATGGAAAAGTGCATGTAAGTAGCATGACAATAAGTGAATAGTATGGACATACATCAAGTAACTTATAGCTAGGAATGTCAAAGTTAATTAGTACTAGCCTAAATTAGTTAGACCACCCACTGGATGGGTTGACCGGTCAACTAGGGAGTTAGTAGTTGTTAGGGGCTTTGGTCTATATGGGCCCTAACCTATGTGTATGATATAATGAGTGTAGCCATCATTTTCTAATTATGAGCCTTACACATTTGGGTATTAGAAGGTCCACATGCACTGATCTTTGCTATCCAGGGTCACTAGAGAAGTCTGCACGGACTAACTCTAGCTATCCTAGGTATTGAGAGGTTCGCAAAAATTGATCCCTACTACCCATATAGTAATAGGTATTAAGAGGTCCTATGAGGTTGATCCGTATTATCCACATAAGTTGATGTTGAGATTTAGGATATTAGGAGGTCCTACGGGGCTGATCCCTATTATCCCCAGTGTTAGGAAGTCTACTAGGACTAATACCTACCATACTAGTATTGGGAGGTTCTTATAAACTAATCCCTATTATTGGGTAAATGGGTAAGTACAGCTACTGAGGTCCAAAATCTAGGTCACTGCACAACTTAGATCCTTTTATCTAATTTCTTAAAGCATAGTCTCTCCAATATAGGCCTAAATAGAATAAAAAGGCATAAAGACATAATATTACAAACAAACTCTACATTTTAATTAGAATAAGAATAATGTGATATAAGGTGTAATTAATCTGAGTACTATCACATTATTGAATTAGATTTAATATGATTCAATTCACATATAATTGAGATAATATGTATTAGTCATGCTTAAATGAAAAGGGTTGTATTATGTGTGTTGCATGTCTACGTGATATAATTTATATTACATTAAATTCACCACTGAGTGTATACTCATCATGTTGGTGTTCTGATACGTAGGTAAAAGATAGTAGATTGCCGCTCAGCCTTAAGATTGCAATGTAGCAGTCAAATCCCTTAGGTATATTTTATGGTTCTCTTTTTAAGTCAATGGTTAAGTATCTAGTTTTGTTACACTTTGGGACTATAACTGGTAAAACAAGTGATATGTACATATGTGATATATTTATGCATGCTTGATATTTGATGATATATGGGCCTGAGACCCTTATATGTATGATTGATTGATGTTGAGATGAGTTTCTAAGGGACCAGAAGGTGTGAAAATGATTATAAAAGTGCATTTTTGCAAGTTAAAATTTTGGTTTTTCACCCAGGCAGCTATTATACTGCCAAAATTTCTATAGATTAAAAACCCCCGATGAAAATGGTTATTTCCCTTAATTACAATCATGAGTAGTGTAAAATAAATAGATGATAGTAAACTACTGTGACATCAATAGCCAAGGTATCTAGTTTGTAGAAGTTAAATGAATTATGGGAGGGGTAGAATTAGGATGGGTGACTCTTAGGAATGTAACATCCTTTATCTGGTTTAATTAAAGATTGGGTAATGGGTGTTACACAATCTTTCTAGAGGAAGAGTTTGTTATAAAAGATAGAGGGAGTAAAGTTGAACTTGATGAAGTTCAAGATACACAAATTAAAGTAGATCAACTGATTAATCCTAATTCTATTATTTATAGTGATAAGATAATAGAAAAACCTATGGAAACATAAGTTTTTAGACAATCTACTAGGGTCAAGACTGTTCTAGAAAGATATGGATTTCTCATGGACTAGGACAACAAAGTAACCATAATAGAGGACCATGAGCCCACGAGCTATGAGAAGGTTCTAAAGAGTTTAAAATTAAACTTACTGCTTAAGGCCATAAAATTCAAAATGGATTCCTTGTATGATAACTAGGTTTGGACCTTGGTTGATCCACTTAAAGGGATAAAACCAATTGGGTGCAAATGGGTCTTTAAGAAGAAGACCAATATGAAAGGTAATGTGATTACCTATAAAGCTCGATTGGTAGAGAAAAGTGATAATCAGAGACAAGGAATTGACTTTGATGAAACCTTTTCTCTGATTGCAATGCTTAAATCCACTCATATTTTGCTTGCCATAGCTACTCATTAAGATTATGAGATTTGGCAAATGGATGTAAAGATAGCTTTCCATAACGAAAAATTATCGAACGAAGTGTATATGACACAACCTAAAGGTTTTACATCTATAGATGGGAATCAGGTTTATAATCTTCAACGAGCTTCTAAAAGCTAGAATGTTCATTTTGATAAGACAATCAAAGAGTTTAGTTTCTCATAAAACATGGATGAACCATGTGTTCATAAGAAAGTTAGTGAGAGTGCAAACATTTTTCTTGAGTTATATATAGATGACATACTACTAATCAAAAATGAAGTCTCTATCTTCCAATAGCCAAGATATGGCTGAGTAAATAGCTCTCCATGATAGACTTTAGAGAAGTAAATTATATCTAGGGGATCAAGATCTATAGACATAGATCTAGAAGGTTACTTGATCTTTCATAGTCTATGTACATAGATAAAATTCTAAAGAGGTTTAGCATGGATCTCTTTAAGAAAGGTTTTATTCCTATGTTGTATGGGAAACACCTTTCTAAATCTGTCTCCTAAGATACAAAAAGACAAAAAGTGTATGAGTAGGATTCTATATGCTTTGATTATAGGATCCATTATATATATTATAATAAATAAGAGACTCAATGTAATATTTGTTCTAAGTGTCACGAGCAAATTCCAATCTAATTATAGAGAGGAACATTGGGTGGCTATCATGAATATCCTTAAGTACTTGAGAAGGACTAAGGATTTATTCTGGGTTTATAGAAAAAGAGATCTATAGGTTAACGGGCATACTAATGCCATTTTTCAATTCGATAAAGATGACTATAAATCTCAATTTGGATATATATACATTATGCATAAAGAAGTAGTTGTTTGGAAAAGTTCCAAATAGGATAAAGCTATAGATTCTATCACAGAAGTTGAGTACATAGTAGCTTTAGATGCAGCTGAAGAAGTCGTTCGGATTATAAAGTTCATTTATAAACTTGAAGTGTTCTAAACATTGTTGATTTGATACCTTTGTATTATCATAACAATGGGGCTATTACATAAGCTCAAGAATAGTAGTTTCATTAGTGATCTAAACATGTTCTTTGATGCTACCATATGATCAGAGAAATCATTGGTAGATATGATGTGAAAATTAAAAGGGTCCCTACAAATCAGAACACAACTGATCCTTTCACAAAGGCACTACTATAAGGGAAGTTTGATCAACAAGTAAATGCAATAGGTAGTAAGTACATAAGTGATTGGCTTTAGTGTAAATGGAAGACTGTTAGATGTATGCCCTAGAGCTTATGTATTAAAGTTATATTCATATGTTTAAACCTTGTGAACTAATATAAAAGGCATTCCTCTTTATATCATGATATTGTTATATATTACCTATAATTGTTTGTAATATCTTAAACTATGTTATAAAGTCCCTAGTATAAAATCACAGTGCAGAGGAAATCATGAAGTGTTCATGATGTGAGATTTGTATTGCATGTGAATGTGATATACTTAAATATCCCTTATTATAGTATTAATAAGATGTGACATTGTTAATGCAAATAGATTAGCACAAGTTATATTTCTTGATTAGATCAAGCAATAGTTCTCACAAGTTACAAGCATAGAGATTCTTAGAGTTAACATACAGATGATTACTTGGGAAGTAAGTACATTAGAGAACTATCATGAGATCTTCACATGGATACTTAATCTATGTTAGTTAAAATATCTCATCATATCAGTGGTGCAAGTATCCTTAGACTTGAGATCACTAACTATCTTAAATAAGGAGTGACATACTTTGACTCCAAAGCTTTTACTTTAAACAAGAAGTATACATAGTGAGGAGATTAGGTATGGCATGACATATTTGAAGATAATGTAGTAATTAGTAAAAGATTCACCACCCTTTATTATAGTAGGGAGATTATCTCACAGTTCTAATAAGTAATCTTTATTTAGGAATCTTTGGCCAAAGTAAAATGCCATGTGTGAAAGGGATTCATAAAAAGGCATTTTTAGAATAAAGGTAAAGTTATCAAAAAAATATGTCTAAGGTTTAATTAGGCATACTTAGTTAAGCTTTGAGTTGACATAAGTCCATACTTTAAACTAGATGGGATAAAAGATTATGGAAGGAGTTTTTTACACTATAACTGGATATGGAAAGGTTAAGTCAAACCACTTGACTTTTTGACACTTGGTAATCTTGATGTATGACTAGACACCACTCTGGACTTTTACATAATGGATAAATGATTGCGAATTAATTATTATGCTGATGAGATTGGACAATAAGAATCCTAGTTAGACTAGGATTCTTATGTACTGTGTGCTACCAATACACTTTGAAAACCCATAGAGTCACACATTATAGGAAGTAAAAGGTGATTCAAAGTGTTTAAATGGATTAATGATATGAGATAGCATTAATCGATTACTAGAAAAAATGAGGGAAATGATTGAGCTTGGAGTTTAATGTCAAATTATGAAACTAGAACTAGGGTTTTCAAAAATAGACTCAGTCTATTTTGGAAACCAAAACTAGGGTTTCCAAAACTGGACCTTATTGAGTCTAGTTTGCAAAACTTTTTATTTTTGATCTTTATATACCTTTTAAGATTTAAAAGGAACTTATATTAGATCATTAGAAGGCTAATTAATCAGTCCTATTGAGCTATAAACCCACTAGTCCATGAGCAATTTATGAATAGGCTTATTATTAGCCTATGTGCAAAGGCTTGGAGAACCTATGCATATAGCTTTCATTTAAGGCCTTTTAAGTCATCTTTTAATTGTTAAAGCTTAACTAAAAGGGATTATAAGAAATATATACTCATTATCAGCCACTATAGAGGCATTATAGACACATATTTTGCCACAAAAATCTCTCCCTTCTCTCTCATACCACTTTTCCTTCTAATTTTTTTATCTATGCAATTTTTCTACTAGCACCTAGAAAATTGTGCACCCTTACTCCCACTACTTCTCATGTGGATACCTTGGAGGTGTCCCCAACAAATGATCACTATCATTTTTGACAATTTGGTGAGAAAAAGCAAAAGAAAAGGAAAGCCACATATAAGAATGGCATAGAGAATTTACGATAAATTCTTATTAAATGATTTCATCTAAAATAAATTTTTGTTTTCAATTTTTGATATTTCAACCTTTCTTGGGGTTCCATGGGTGTTTTTTTCTATTGTGCATGAGTCCATGGAAACCAATAAGGTATTCAAAGGAAACTTTAGGATATTACTTCTATCATCCTTTAGAATAAAAGGTGTTTATTTCTAAGCATGCATTCTTTCTTAAGAAATAGTTTCTCATAAAAGACAGAGAAAGTAAAATTTAAATTAATGAATTTTAATATCCATAAATAGAAGTAAATCAATTGACTAATCCTAATTTTATTACTTATAGTGATGAGATAATAAAAGAACCTATACAAACACAAGTTTTTAGATGATCTACTAGGGTTAAGACTATTCTAGAAAGATATGAATTTCTTGTGGACCAAGACAAGAAGGTGGCCATAGTGGAGGACCATGAGCCCACAAGCTATGAGGAGGTTTAAAGAGTTTAAAATCAAACTTATGGCTTAAGGTTATGAAATATAAAATAGATTCCATGTATGATGGCTAGGTATGGACCTTAGTTAATTTGCTTGATGAGATGAAACCCATTGGGTACAAATGGGTCTTTAAGAAGAAGGCCAACATAAAAGGTAATGCGATTACCTGTAAGGCTCAATTGGTAGCAAAATGTTCTCATCAAAGACAAGGAATTGTGATGCTTAAATCCATTCAAATTTTGCTTGCTATAGCTGCTCATTATGATTATGAGATTTGGCAAATGGATGTAAAGATAGCTTTCTTTAATGGAAAATTGTTAAAAGAAGTGTATATTGTAACATCCGTAAGTGTGGGCATAGTGGATAGCTAAATTTGCCTAACTAAGCATAATTAGAGAGGTTAATTGGCCAATAAAAGTTAATTAAATGCAATCAAAAGGGGAGTATTAGGTGCAATCAAGAATCTATCAAAGTTTTGTAATGAACGATGGATTAACAAGTGAAATCATAGGTAAAATATAACGGGTAATAAAATAGAAAGTAATAATAATAATAACAATAATAATAATAATAATAATAGTAAGAATAATAATAATAAAAATAATAATAATAATAATAATAATAATAAGGAATTAAAAAAGGTACTAGATGTAATGCCCGAAAAATCATCATTTTGTGAAAAGTACTCCCGAGCTTAGTACAGTGACGTTCAGGACACTAAAGGGTCACATAGTAGCCAAAAGGGAGTATTGGTCAACCGAATTTTGACCAATCAAAAAATGATGAAAAAAGAGTGAATTAAAAATTTTAGCAAAACCAATAAGTCATTTCGGGCTGAGAACTAGTAAATAGTGACTTTAGTTGAGGTTGTGCTGCGATAGCTCTAAGAAGTGCCCGAACGAACCCAAAAATATCATACCTTGAAGCTTAAAAATTCCAACAAGTCTATTGGAGAAGGAATTTTTAATATTTAGATGTCGTTTGATAATTA
>CANXYI010996079.1:0-16182 GCA_948208565.1 Hura crepitans
AAAGCGAGGTAAAATGAGTATACTTTGGCAGGAGAAATAAATTAGATCAAGATACAAGATGAGATAAAAGACAATCGAATGATATTAAGAAAAGTAATGAAACTTGAGTTGAGGATATGGTAACTTAATAAAACTAGAAGGATATTAGATGGAACATAGCTGATAAATGAAGCAAGTTAACTAATTAAGATAATACATTTTATTATGGATATTCCAAATAATGAACATAATGGTTGTGAAAGTAAATAAAAGGGAATGTGGGTTACTGGTTGACTATACACTAGATAGGTTAACTGTTCAACTAAGGATTAGCAGTTGCTAGAGGCTGGGTCTAAATAGATTTTAGCCTATGCATAGTGGGTGCAGCTGCTGAGCATTGATTTAAGCTTGCTCGCTCCTAGTATTAGAAGGTCTACGGACTGATCCCTCCTACCCACTCATTGATATTGAGAGGTCCCATGAGGCTCATCCCTACTATCCATTAGATGTATTATTTATGAAGTTATATGTATTGGGATATTGGGAGGTCCCAAGGGGCTGATCCCTACTATCCCCTATGTAGATATTGGGTGGTCCATAGACTGATCCCTATTATCTGCCTTTTCGATATTAGGAAGTTCTTAGGAATTAATCCTTGCTATCAGGTGAAGTGTGTGTATGACACCAAGGTCTAAAATGTGGGCCATTATACAGGTTGGTATTTTTTTGGTTCTCAGACTGGGTAGGTACAGCTACTGAGGCCTAAAATGGGGGCCATTGCACAGTGTGATTCTTGTTATCTAGTGGTTGGGAGTTCTTTCTAGACCTTGTGGGTATAAATGAAATAATTAAAGAACTTGAATGGATTTAATAATACTAATAAAAGAGCCAAAATCTTAACCATTATAATTAAGATGGCATGTGAGCAAATGCAATAAGAAAAAGAAATAAGCTATAAAAAGAGACTCAAAAAACTCATATAATCTTAGTAGGAATCCTAAAGGAAGTAAAAGATGAAGGAATTATGGTGGAAAATGAAAAAATGCGGGAAGAAATGAATTATAGAAAGTCAATAGAATATAAAGCCTTCCTAGACAAACCTAGAAATAATTACCTAATTCAAGGAAAGCATATAGTAACCTCTATATATAAGATAGAAAGGGTTAATTGGATAGATTGATTAGGAAATGATGAGAACAGGTGGATAAACTATGTAAATTGTGAAACTTAAATATTGGAAAAGTAACTAGTGTAGAGGTATATTGGTATGAATCATAAGTAATTAAAGATAAAATAACATTTGTAAACCTAGGTTAAAGGTCCAGCAGATCTAATATAAATAGAATAATAAATAGTCTCAAACCACTACATTACTAGGAAGTAGAAACATACAGGAAATCTTAATAGGAAGGATTAACATAATAAGTAAATGACACTAGGGATTGGTTATATCTGTGATTGTATTTATGATATATTGTATGTTTGGTTAAATTTACCACTGAGTGTATACTCAGCATATCAGGTGTTCGATGCGTAGGTGATAGATTTGGATGGTATGATGAGGATGACCAGTAGTGCAGCTAAAGACTGTCCAGGTATGATGTTGTCTTATTAAATTATGATGCTTTAGTAGATGAAGGCACTCATGTATGTTATTATGGGTAGTTAAGTGATATAATGCCTAGACAAAGAGTGTGTTAGCCTATAGTTGCATATAATGAGCTCCTAGCTATAGTAACAGTCTAGGTTGATATTTGGCAATAAGATCAGGCATGTGAGTGTCATATGCCTAGGAGGTTTACCACATATCACTGAATCTATTAAATAATGTTTTTACCATTGAATAGGAGAAACATGAGTAGAAGTTAAATGAAAGGCCCTTAGGGAATCCAAGGATAGGTGACCTCACGGGAAGTAGTGCTCCTTGCCTGTTTTCTTTGGGAATAGGCTGGGGGTGTTATAGATATCTAGTTTTAGCATAGTTTGCATATAACAATAGCCATCCAACAAGTTTGAGAATAGCTCTTTATAAGGTCCTATATGGAAAGAAGTACATAACTCATTTATGCTAGAGTGAGCTTAGTGAAACTAAGCTCATGGGACTAGACTTAATCAAGGATGATCAGGAGAAGGTGAAGATCATTGGAGATATATTAAAAGCAGCTTTTAATAGATAGAAGTCATATATGGATCTCAAAAGGAAAGATATTCAGTTTGAAGTGGGAGAAAAGGTGTTTCTAAAGGTTTCACCATAGAAGAAAGTTTTACATTTTGGCAAGAAAGGAAAGCTAAGTTCGAGGTTTATTAAGCCATACAAAGTGATAGAATGTGTGGCGCCAGTAGCTTATAGACTAGCTTCACCATTAGAACATCAGCCGATTCATGATATCTTCTATATCTCTATGCTCAGAAGATATAGATCGGATCCAACACATGGTCTATCTATGGGAGAAGTTAAAGTGAGACTAGATTTGTCTGATGAAAAAGAACCTATCAGCATTTTTGCTAGCAAGGTTAAAGAATTGAGAAATAAGATAGTCCCACTAGTGAAAGTTGCTTGGAAACACCATGGAATGGAAGAGGCAACATAGGAAATAGAAGCTTAAATGAGAGAGCAATACCCTCACCTATTTGAACTAGGTAAGGTCAAGGATGACTTTTTTTAATAGGGGAAAAATGTAACAACCCAAAAATCCTGACTTTATGAATAGTATTTTCCTAGGATAAATAGTCTTCCTAAGACTTATGATAGACTAAAGCTATCAGATGAAAGTATTAATCATAAAATAATTTTGGGTAAAGTTTGAACCAATAAGAAAACATTTGGTTGTTTAAAAATACTAAGAAAGTTTTTATAGTAGTGTTTTGGGAATAGTAACCAAGGTAAAGCTGAATCATAAAATATTTTATAAGTTTCTTAGAAAATTCAAGGATTAATACAACTTGATACTCAAAAGTTCTAATTAGCCTAATGGCATTGGAATTGGAATTTTTAAAGGTTGGGAAGTATTTTATTTGAATATTAGGTATCATAAAAGTTGTGACTTAATTCAAATTTTCTCATTTTTGAGCTATAATTTTTAGAGGATTATGAGGCCTTAATTAAGTGAATTTTTGAATGTCTAATTGGGAATAAGTTGAGTTTGAAAGGGAAGGAAAAAAGGAAGAAAGAGAAAAGAAAAATGGAAAAAATAATTAATTTTTCAAAAGTTATAAATAGGGTTACACTTTTTTAAATTGGTCAACATTTCTTATTTATCCTTCCTCCTTCTTTTCTCTTATAGCTGACACTTTCTTTGTCTCTCCTTACCTATTTATTCTTTTTGATTCATCATTTTAAGCTCAATTTGGTCCAATTAAAAGAATCCTTGGTGCCTCTATGACCTCTAAAGCATATTAGAAGCAAAAAGTTTGAAGAAAACATAAGGAATTGGCTTAGTTTTCATCTCACTGAATAGTGCTCTGTTTTAGTTTGGGAAAGAATTTTTGAAACCCGACATTTTTACCATGTTCACTAGGTGCCCAAGAATACATTTATGCTTTCATTTTGTTGTTTTATATTTTTGTTGATTTATTACGAAGTTTTATAAATTGAATCTATAATAGGCAGTTGAAAAAACCAACAAAACTCATAACAAAGGGAAGTGAAAGGTTTAGGCAGTCCTCAAGGTTGAATTGTGATCATTTTGGTATGTGAAATTTATATAAAACATTTAATTTTGCTTATGCCCTATAATTCCATAACATGAATGTGTATGGAAATGGATAGTTAATGTTATTTAATGGTTAATTATGAGTTGAATCATGTTAGTTAGTAAATAAGATGTGTAAATGTGCATGTATGTTATGTGGAATGTGTGTGACATATTGAAAAAGATATGAAGGGTTGGCATTAGCATAATGGCCTAATGGCTCTATTAGTGTCTAACTGTGTATGTGTTTAATTATGTATGTTTATGAGGTGGATTAAGATAGAGTAATATAGATTTTAAGTTATATGCTATAGTGTAATCAAAATGTGCTCTTTTGGTGCATTAAAGGCACTAGGTTGAATAGCTATGTTGCGTGAGGATTAACGTGTGTGTTATGCTATATTTTACAAAAATAGTTTTAATTATGGTTAATGATATAATGAATGTATAATTATTGAATAATTAAGATTTAGGAAGCATATGGACTAGGATAAAGGATTTTATGCATTATGGATATAGGAAATATAAACATGAACCATACACTGATTTTATGGCATCTTAATGTAAAATGAGTATAATAATGTATTCGTAGGAGTTATGGCTTTCTAATTGGTATAGGTGACCAAATGTATTGTTGTGCATGTGTGAGTGGTATATGTTGGTTAGGTTATATGCTAATACATAAATGCACATGTTACATAGATATGAGGAGTTCAAGCATGTTGATATTACAAATTCAAGTTATGTGTATGCATGAATGAAAGTATATGTATGTGTGAGGACATATGTTTTCTTATGCATGAATATGGCCTTATGAGCATTATTGTATGAGGCATGATGTAAAGATATGGATTATGGTGTATACTTGGAGCTTAGTGGCCTAACGGTCATAATGGGTAAACCAAGTTTAAGAATGTTTTGAGTTAAGTATAAAATGAATATTTTATGGTCAATTACTTGTTATTGATTATGAGATTGTAAAAGTAATGTTAGTAAAGAGATTTTGAGCACGTATGGCTATATATATGCAAATATGGACATTGGAATGAGATATTTCATGGACATGGTGTATGTTATCATAATCAATATATAAAAATGCAAAATTACCTGGTATGGTCATTTGTTGACCTTCCCATAGCCATATGCTTAACAACTTAGAAGGATAGGTTGATTGGTCAACTAGGGGTATAGTAACAGCTACTAGGACACTATCATGCTTTTCATGTTTTTGGTCTACAGGTCCACTTTTTGTCTAACCTAATGGCTTATATAATCTTGATCTTCGAATCCATATTGGTAGAGGAACTTTGGGTTCATAAATTGTCGTAATGGCCATAATGCTATGTTTATCCTTAGACTTATGCTATGCTCAGTCTTGGACTCATGTTGTGTTTGGCCATTGGGTCTCATGATATGTTTGATCTTCGGATCCACGATGGTAGATAAACCTTTGGTTCATGGAGGTCGTAATGGCTGTTCACCCCTATTATCCATAGGATATGTGTTTTTGTCATATGGGTAATAAACTAATGATCTTATTGGAAATTTAATAATGGACTTTTTCATTAGTCACATAATGAATAAATTTGTATGGGAACTATGTTTTCCATGTTATTATGTGACTTATAGAATTTTAACATGACATTTAGCTTATGCATGTTATGTATAGCATTTTATATATTATGACTTGTGCATGTTATTTTAAGTAAAAAATTGATAATGTAAGATAGTGAAGTGGTTATATTACATGAGTTAATCTAATTTCACCACTAAGCTATTTGCTTAGTGCATCATTTTTACTTGTGATGTGTAAGTAAGAAGGACACTTAAACTGAAGCCTTGAGACACCAAGACTATCAAGAAAAAGCTTTACTTTATGGAATAGTTTTGTTGTAGATAGCTAATTATGAAATGTATAGATAGTAGAGGAAGCACTCTCATATTCTAATGTTTAAGTTATGGGCATAAATTGTTTGTATTATAATTTTAAATCTATTTTCTTGTTCTATAGTGCTATTAAAGTTCCTTCATATGTTTTAAACTTGTATGATATCTCTTCCCGTGGTTGAGATTATATTTTGAGATTATATGTGATTTAGAGTGATCAGGATGATCACAAAGATGGGGAAATAATTAAGTAATGTTTTAGAAGTGTTTTTCTTGATTACAGGTTACTATTCAAATTTTGGGATAATTCCTGGTACAATTATTATACTATTGAAATTTTAGCACTAGGATTCTCAAATTTGATTATGTAACTCAGGTTTTGAAAAATTTTTAGAAACTTAGATTTTTATGTTTTAATCAAGTATGATAAGATGTTAAAAATAATGATGTTTAGAGTTAAGATCATATATCATGTTATAACCACACTCTTTAGTCATGTTTAGCGACCAGTCGGTGATTGTAATAGGTAAGGGGAGTCACAAAGATGGTGGAGGTAAAATTAGGATGGAAATTTGGTGGATTTTATTTGATTAAAGTGATAAAATATGAAAAAAAGACAAAGGGATGAGAAGGTAAGGACATGGCATCAAGAACATGAGGGAAAGAGGGAGGAGATGGCCCTTTTTAAATGGCATAAAGTCTATCCTTATGTAAGAAATGAATGGTGGGATTTAATGACACATGGCAATCCAATTATGTACCTTAAATCTCACGTGAAAACTTGCTTAAAAATTAATTCTAAGAGCAACATACATCAATTTAGTTATTTCTTATTGCCATTAATTAAGAAATAAGTCATTTAGGTGTCTCTTAAAAATTGTAATTTTATTTTGAAAGAACTGTTTATTTTAAGCCATTATTTCATTAATTAATTCCCATTAATTACTTTTTGAGGTCAAAAAATTCCAAACTCAGTGCCATTGGCTTTGTTATAATTTTTTACCATCATGTCGGACTATTTTCATATTATTTTGAGCACTTTTGAAATATTTTATCATTTAGCTTTAATTGGGTTACTATTCTTGGGACACTGCGGGAAAAACTTCACTTGTATTTTTAACCCCTTAAATGACTTCAATTTCATTCAAAATTTCACCAGTAATTATGTTATAATTAATACTTTCATTTAATATCATTAGTATATCCCGAGTCTTAGGAAATACTATTTACTGTTCGGGAAGTATTATTCATAATATTGAAAATTTAATTAATTTATTTGATTATATCTATTCATATGCATATATTCTTATATAACCTATATAAACTTCAATTATATATCCCATCAACATATATATTCATACATACCTATTTCATTGTAATAAAATATTTAAGTAAATTCTTTAAATTTTGGATCATATAATTTAGGAGACAAAAATCCTCTTTTTCTTTATCTATAATTCATATTCCATCTAAACATCATCTTTTGTTATCAAAATACTCTAATTTTCCCTCTTTTATGTCTTTCTTTACCCATTTTATAATTTAGCCACCATAAGAAAGTGTTAACTTTCACTCCACATTTTGTTCTATCAAAATATTTCTCAAACTTGAACTTTGATCATGTTAACATCTATATACATTTACTATGTCTCTTTTAATTTTTCTTTGATGTACCATTGAGCCTATTGTAGGTTTCTAATTTTTAATCTCTCTTCTCCTCATTTCCATATTCTTACTACTTTATTTAGGCCTCAATTACATGTTTGTTCCATCAATTCAACATAATTAACTATGACAAGAAAATTCATTATTTTTCCATACAATAAATATACAAATTTCATAATATGAGATTACACTTACCTGTTTTAGCTTTAATCCGCTAAAACTCTTTCTTTTTTTGTTCAATTCCATCTCCTCATCACTAATTCCACAAGTTACTCTAATTACATAATCAATTTCTCATATACAATTTCATTAAAATAACATTTATCATGTGACACCACGCACCTAGTCTGATCGTTGGATCGAAATGAGAAGTGACACATAAATGATATTTGAGCTATCCTTATTGAAAACCTGTATAAATTAAAACCTTTTTGAAATCATTTGAACATAAATAAACCTTTAAAATCTAAACATAATTAAAACCTCTTTAGAATTTTAAAAACAATTTGGGAATCATCGTGTTGAAAATTCGACACCATAACGGTTGTATTAGGACACTATCCCAAAATGAATAGTAACTAGCAAGTTCAAAGACATATCTAAAATTCAATCAGCATCCATTCACCATAAATAAATCATCCTGATCCATCCCAATATCTCAACATAGCAATTTCACAAAAATATACATTCTATATATTAAAGATAAAGAAATCCAAGATCATAGAAGTTTATAAATAATAATACAAAAGTAATTAAATTCTGATAAGAGTTAAGAAACAATTTAAAGCTAGTCTAAGCCAAATTCCTTTAGTACAACATATGAGTGCACTACATTCATGACATCCTGTAATTTATGCAAAGGAAATAAAAAATATACCAAAATAATGACTTTATCTTGATCTTCTTTGTACGGTAAGAGGCTTTTAGCATTAATTTGTTCATAATCCTATGCTTTGCAAAAACAATGATGCGCTAAGCACAAAGCTTAATGGTGTATATGATATCACATGCTTGAATATCCCATGAATCATGCAATTGTAAACTTATTACTTTAAGAACAGGTTATACTTACGTAAATATTGTCATGATATTGATAAAACTTATATTCCTACATAAACTCATTTTTCATGATCGATTTTTCATAAAGCAACACATGTTATACATTAGATATCTAATAATCATATTGCATGCATGTACAAACATTAAGCATACACTTTCTTCATTTAATCCATCATTTTCATTGATTATTTACTTATTTTAACATTTCCTTACACATAATAGATAAACACTATGAGTAACAAGATATTAGGCCACACAGGTTGTATTAGGGCCATAAAGGTCTCATCTAAATTCAAAAGTCTTATTTCACCTGTAAGTCATAAAAATTAGGACCTATAGGTCTCATTAACTCAAATATCATAAAACAAGACTCAGAGCTCTCATTTGACCCATAAGCCATAAAGTTCCAGAACCGTAGGTGTCATATAGGTACAGAAGTACCCTAATAGTTGTTATATACCCTAGTTTATCAGTCAACCTATCTAGATTAGTTTTTCTAACACATATAGGCCAAGAACCATGTTTGTTACTACTTCATATAATTATAGTAGATTATGTTCCATTTGTTATTCCGATTAACTTATGACCATAGGGCTAAGTACCAATAATTATTAGTACAATATAATTTCATTTACATGCATCTTGGATTCTTAAGGTAAGCATCATCATTATAATGCCATTTAGGTGTAAAAGGCCACTTTATGATCATAAAGACATTTGGCTAAATAAAAAAGGCACAAAGACATCAAGTAGAAAACTCCCTAATGATAAGATATATTATTAAAACCATACTTCAAATCTCAATGTTCATACTCAACTTATTTGTATCCTATACTATTTTAGGATATTGCCACCATAAAATCAATATCATAATCTCACCTTTTCTTTTCACCTCATATAGATTATCACCCTTTAAAACATAATACCCCACTTACAAGGTAATCATATAATTAGACATATACATTGGTTATGTCATATACATGGCTTCCACTTTTTAACATGTGTTTCAGCCACTATACTTATAAGGCTTAATATCCTTAATCTCTCTCATAGTAGTTACATACATTCTTTTTATTAGTTATTTGGTCATCTTCATAGGTCTAACTTAGGCAATTAGTCACATTTAATATCTAACTACAATCTCATTTTAGTCTTAAAAACACATATCATATAAAGAGAATATCATTGCATAAACTTTGGCCTCGAAGGTTCATCTCATACATTAACTTCATGTTATGGTTCTTAACATAACAATGCATTTATTTTGTCATGCCATTCTACTTTCCATTAACACTTTAGGACCAACACTTAAATTAATGCATATTTGATCACATTATATGATTTTAAGCACTAAACACACTCACATTTTTCCAATTAAGGGTTCTAACCATAACTATTTCTAAAATGCCAAAGCTTAAATTTTCGTTACAAAACATTATATTAGACATTCTATTAATTCAACTTAATAGCCAAAGGCTCATAGTCAATAATATGTATCATTTACATATAAGATAACCTTAACATACACACTTTAACTAATCAATTTACACAAAATCTTATGTGATATTGTATACACTTGCAAAGGATGGTAATCACACCAAAGAGGCCTTCTAAACCTTTTCCATCCCCTTAGCTTTACTCCTCCCCTCTTTATCTACATCCATAACCAAAAATCATACTCAAAAATTCATAAACCACCAAACTTCAAATTGAACTTAAATAAATCGCATACAACCATTAAGGCATCTTAGAAAAATATGAAATCATAAAAAGAAACATTTACCACACTTAGTGTTACTATTCACATAACCCCTTAATCTATAACATCTCCCTCTTTAAACCCTTAACCAAGTTTTTCTTGCCTTACAGGACCTTAATCTAAATCATATAAAGTTTAAACATGTTTTTGTTGTTTTGGAATAATGGAATAAAAAAAGAGGGATGGATATGGTGGAAATGTCGTCAGTTAAAAGTGGGTAAAAGAAAAAGAAGATAATGATAATGATGATGATGATGATGATTATTATTATTATATATATATATATATATTTATATATATATAAGTCTCTTGATCCAAGGGTCCAAATCATTTTTAAACACCTAAAGACATATTTTAAGGTCTCACAAAATTTCTTAAAATCATACTTAAAAGCCTAAAAAATACCCGTGTTCGAAAAACTTGAAAAGCCAATGAGAAACATTGTTTTTAACTTTGCTCGATTTTTATAAAATACTTATTTATATTGAAAAATTCTAATTCCAATTCGAATGGACTTTTTGGAATATTTGAGTATCAATTAATACCAATTTTGGGTCAAGTTGAGTAAAATAAAATATTTTTATTGCTCAGCTATAATTAGGTTATTATTCATAACACTACTATAAAAACTTTGGTATCATATTAGTTTAACTTAAGTCTCGAGAAATACTATTCACATCTTGGAAAGTGCTATTCATAACTCTAGTTTATCGAGCCTTATAAATCATATAACTTCAATAAATTCAATAAATAATCACAACTACCCCCCTCAATTAACTTAATAATTTGCATAATTGATAGAGCAATTTACCAACTCCCAAATAGCCTTTGACACTTGATTTCTATCTCCTTTTTTAGATCCATTCTCCTTCCATTTATACTTAAAAAACTAATGTAATATATGATATAAACTTTTATTTTTGGTGTAGAAATTTGAGGTAAAATAGTGGCTTAAGTTTAAGAATTTCTTTAAGTGGTAAGGGGAAGAGAATTTCACTTCCTAAAAGGTGAGATGAGGAGAAGAATTGGCTAAAATCATATGGTTATTTTATAATGTTTTCTTATTTACACTTATAAATCAAAGGCTGGTATTGAAAATGTTACAGATGTATGGCCATGATCACTTCCAAATGTGCCTATTTCTTTTTTATATTTATTCATTTTATTTTTATTTGGATGGCTAAGATCTCATATGCCATTATTTAATTTAATGGCCACAAATACACCCTACAAAAATATCAAGCCATTCTTATCTCATAAATTTGTCATTTTCCCTATTTAATTTAACTAATTTATTTTTAATTGTTCTACTCATAAATAAATTATGGCATTATGGGTTTCATGTTCTTTTAATTATTTTAATATCAGGATGTGCAAGTTTTGAATTTTTTTAAGCATGTTTTTAGGATTTTTCAGTTCAGCCTTGAAGTGTTACTATTCATACTGGCTGTAATTAGGATTTTATTTTCAATTTTTAACCTCTTATATGACCTTAAATGCCTTTCAAATTATACCCTAATTGATCTTATAATTTATACTATCATTTGATTGAGTCAACTCCACTTGGGCTTAGGAAGTACTATTCTTAGCTAGGGTGTTACTATTCACTAGAACCACCTCCTAATCATTCTTTTCACATCTTCATATTCCTTTAATGCCATATTCATGTTTTTCACCCTTTTACAAATGGTCCTTTCATCCTTAGGCCACCAAATACATATTTTTAATTTTGCCCTTGCTTTTATCATGTATTTCCATTTTTGCCATTTCATCATTTTTGCTTAGTTCTTCACACCAACAGACTCTACTCGATTTGTACATCTATTTTATTCCCCAGTTTTTCTTTAAATTGTCATTCTATCCTTGTGTAAACTAGATCAAAAGTCAAGGTATGGCATAATAATTATACATAATTCCATGGGAATTGCCAATAATTGCCCAACTGCCATTTTTAAAAGATTGGCCTTTATTAAATTAATTTTCTCTTTTTGTGAGTTTTATTAATAAAACTAGAACTATTTTATAAAATAGAACTCCAATTAATTATATAAAAATCATTTATGGCAAAGATAACTTTCAAGTGTAAAATAAAAGTTAAATCAAGTATTTATTACAACACAAAATAATAAAATAGTCTTTAAAGAAAATACAAAAGTAAACCATCTAAATAAAGATAGAAACTAACTCCTTTAAAATGATGTCAAGTTTGTGTTGACCTAGTTGGACATCGAAAAAAGTTCATGTGGACTAAATCTTTCATAAGAAAAAGACCGTGCTAGCCTTTACTTCCATAGAAATTAAGAAAATTTGTGTATCTCAAAAACAAAAAAGGCTAGTAGTAAAAATAATTATCCATAAGGACTTTATGACACATCCATCATCATATGAGATATACATACATGTTATATGAATAGAAATATGACAAACAAAAAAAGTAAATCACCTATTTGATGAATGAAGAATTATGTGGAAAGACTAAAATAAAGCATTGTTTATAAATATATATGTTCGTATAAACCAAAGTGAAGAAAGACAAAAAAATATAAGAGGTCTATGTAGACATAAATCCCAATGAAGGCAGTTTTCATGGATAAGCACCGATATGCCTAGAAATCAAAAGAAACACATGTATACATTAATAATAATAACTAATAGGAAATAGTAGATTTGAAATGAAATGATGAAATAATATGTAAAACACCCTATTTCTCTATGTAACACTAAAAAAATCCTAGTGTTATAAATAGTACTTCTTGGGACGTGAATAATATTTTCATTAGGCTTAGAGCAGTAATTTAACTCTATGGAAGTATTAAACATAACATAATTTTAGGTGAAATTTGAAGTCAAAACAAATTCATTTAGGTGGCTAAAAATGATACATAAGTTTTTTGACAGTGTCAAATGAATAGTGATATAGTTTTAGCTTAATCATAAAAATATTCAAAAGTTGCTTAAAAAATTCCAAGATTGGTACAACTTGATACTTAAAAATTATAAATAGTCCAACGACATTGGAATTGGAATTTTTGGATATCGGGAATTATTTTTACAAAAATCAGGTTAAGTAAAATAATGACATTTTAATCGAATTTTCTCGATTTTGAGCTTGAATTTTTAGAGGCATGTAGGGTATGGATTAAGTGAATTTTTAGTGGTTTTAATACAAAAAGGAAAAAGAGTTTTAACTTTAAAAATTAAGAAGAGAGGAGATTAACTCAAATAATTTCACCACCGATATATATATGTGTGTGTGTGTGTCTGTGTCTGTGGTCAAATGAGACTTATTTGGAGTTAACAAGTGAATAGTGCTTTTTCTTCCCCCTATTTTCAAGCTGTCGGCCACCAAAGGAGTTTGTCCCTAGATTTTCTTCCTTCTTGCAAAATTAAGCCCCATTTTCTTCAATTAGTTCGTAAATTAAACCCTCCACCACCTTTAAATATCAATTCTAGAAAGATAACATAGAAAAATAAAGAGATTTGCTTGGTTTATCATCTCAATAAATAGTAACCATTTTCATTTGGGTAAGTTTTTTCGAGTTTTGATATTTTTCCAATGTTTTTTAGGTGCCTAATAGCCTATATATGTGGTCAGTTTTAATATTTAAAGCTTGTATGTTTTTATATGCATTTTTACAAAATGAATCTATAATTGATAGTTAAGCTGAGTAGAAATCACAATGATAAGGGGAAAAAGAAGCTGTGAGTAGACTTAGTGTCATGTTTTGGACTCGTTGTAAGTGTAATTATGGAAATTTAATATGTGTGTTTATGTTTATGTATGAATGTGTGTTTATGTTGAATATGGAAGTGTTGGTTTTGAGCATAAATGATGCATTTATGTGATTTATTGATGTCAGTTGTAATTAAAGTGTTAAAATAAATGCTTGAATAATGATAAGGTTGTGGGATAGTGAGGGCCAAAAATGCCCTAAGTTAGGCATGTGTGTGTGTGATGCTAAATGCATGCTTGATAAATATTCTCATTAAATATAGTGGTACTTGTTGGAATGCAAATGTTATATGAAGAAAAATGATTGATGAATGAAAATGTGTGTTGATGGTGGATGGCCAAATAGTTATAATGCTTGTAATGCTTGTATTCTGATGATACATAGCGTGTTTTGGCAAAGATGCACATAAATAACCATGTTGAGAACAAAATGTAGTGTGTTGGTGCTTTAAGGTTGAAAAATGGATATTGGTGTGTGCACATGTGTAATATGGTTAAATGGCCTATAAGTTTACTCCTTGTGTGTGTTTATGTTGGATTAATACATGCATATGTGAAAAAAATGATGCAATTGTGATTATGGCATTGATATGTAATGTAACTTAGTTAAACATGCTTGTTTGACTTTATGTGAATTTGGATTGTCATATGGCATAATTAGGTGCCATACATGAAATTGATATAAAAAATTATATGATGTTGTAATTATGCTCAATTGGAATATATAAGTGATTTATGAGAGATATTATGGTTGAATTATACATGGGGCATAATATTTTATTTTTTATGAAAAGCATGCCTATTCTAGCTATGCTAATTATGAAAAGATGTGCATGGCATGATGATATTGATGTTCTAAGTGTTTGATGATTATGCTATGTAATATGTGCATATGAGCTTATTATTAGCATTGAATTATGCTTAAGTATGGATTTAATGAAAATAATGGAAGTATAAAAGATATTGTTTCCTTGTTGGTCATTTGTTAGCCTAACCAATTTTGTAAAATTTAATTAAGCTGTATAAAGTAATTTCAACAAGAAAATTTAAATATGGTGATTAACACATAGTAGTCAATAACCTAGATTGGATTGGTTGACCAATTAACTAGAGGTTAATAGCTATTAGGACACTTCAGTGTGTCTTAATGACCTTCAGATCTTGATAATGACGAGTCCATATAATAACCTTTAGGTCTAGTAATGACAATTGAATCTAAATTATCAGCCTTTGTGGTTTAAATGGCCTCGGTGTCCCAATGTCCCTGTTATCCAGTATAGTCATGTGTTTCTATAAGTAAGGGCATTAAAATAAGTAAATGATGTAATTTATTAATGATTCTAATTTTTTTTAAATATGCTTATGGATATTGATTGAGATATAATACGTGTTCATAAGGTTAATATATGATTAAATGTTTGGTTTATTTTAAGTTATGTTTTAACCTTGTAAGTATATTAGTGTATACATTTGCATTAAAATTTCATACATATATTTGTCAATGCATGAGGACTTAAATCTCCTTAATTACACCACTAAGCAAATTTGCTTTATGCATCATTTTATCGGTGATGCATAGGTTGAAAAACCATATTAGAGTCAAAGCCTCATCACTATTATAGATCAAGAGCAAGATAATTATTGGTATTTTATTGATTTGTACATATTATTTATGTGATGTAAAAAATTTATTAGCACTTATATGTTACATGAGAGGGATTAAGCCTAATATGGGATTATTATTATTTTTAGTAACTACTTAAATAAGACTAAAACTGTATTTTGATATTTATAAGAAATATTTTCTATCATAGCGTTGATGAGTTATTGTTGAATGGTTAGGAAGACCAATTTGTGTTAAGAATGTGATGAATGCTTTATAGTGGTGTTATTTTCTTCTGTAAGATACTATTCATTTTGGAATAGTGTCTTCTTACAGCTGTTGTGCTGCCAAATTTTTGGCATAAGGATTCTCCAAATGGATGTAACATGATAAAATGGAATTTTAATAATTTTAGAAATCAAATATTATGACTTAAGTTTAAATCAAACATGAATTTAAAAAGATTTTAATTTATTTAGATTTTTGAGTAACAGAAAAAGAGTTAAGTTTGGTAACACATTCGTGTGCACGCTCCTTATTTGAGTTCAACAACTAGATCGAGTAAAAGGTGTAACACTCTATAATAATCATTAAGAGATTATCAGAGAAATTATATAGAATCACATGAAATAATTTTGTAATCACATATAAGTTCGGATAGATTAGAATAATCAATAACAATAAAAAGATAAGTCTGCATAGTCATTATCCCTTGATAGAGGAAGTATGTGTAGACTTTGTTTAGAAGAAAGAATGATAAAACAAAATTAGAATGATATATAAATGTCTATAAAAGTAAAATTGA
>CANXYI010996101.1:0-19586 GCA_948208565.1 Hura crepitans
TTCTCTAGGCTATATTCATTCAACACTTATTACACCATCTATTCCATTTATTCCTTTAGGGTATTTCCTCGATATTTCTAAGTGGCCCTCTAATACTGACTACATTTAACTGCTAGAAACATATTTTATGCCTATCATCCAATTTACAGAAATTTGGGCAGCATAACGGCTACCCGGGTGAAAAAACTAAAAATTTTAACCTACGAAAAACACTTTTAAAACCATATTCAACTCATTCACCATCTACTATACCCTTTTAGTCCCTCAGTATCCATATCATCACAACACAACACACAAGGCATCAGGTCCACATCATTCAAAAAAATACAGACATTTATATCATACCATGCATCTAGCAATACATTCAGCCATATAATTTACATACATATCCAATATTTACACTAACTAATCCCAATCCCAATATACATGAGTGCCATACTAAAAACCATAAAGTACAAGAATATTACCCTAAAAAAATTAATCTGCTACACTGTAAAATATTGAGGCTGAGGTAGTACACTATTTATGACCTACGTATCGAAACACCGATACACTGAGAATAAAATACAATGGTGAATTTAATGTAGTAAGTGCATGTCATGCATACATCCATGCATCATACATGTTGTAAACTTGCTATGTAACATACATAGTTAATTTATTTAAATAATATTAATTTAATTCATAGTCTCATTATTTAATTACAAGTGACATGCTAATTAATTAATCTTTCCCCGTTTTCATCAAATGATTTTTATCCATTTTTATGGCCATAAATCCATAAATGTTATTGTTTATTATAATCATTTTTATATTTATGCCCATATTAGAAAGATGACACTTAAAGGCATTGGATAAAAGGGAATCCAAGCTGTGTAATGGCCCATGTTTTAGACCTCGATAGCTGCACCTACTTAGTGTAGCTACCCTATCTTAGACCTCAATGGCTGCACCAACCTAGTTATAATGTAATGGCCTATATTAGGACCTTGATAGCTATACCTACCTAGTGTAGTGGTCTACATCAACACCTCGGTAGCTACACTTGCCTATTGCAGTGGCCCATATTGAGACATCGATGGCTATGCCTGTATATATAATCACATAAGTGATGGCATAGGAGGCCAATACTCCTAGTAACTGCTAACTCCCTAATTAACTAGTCAACCCATCTAGTAGGTGTCTAACTAATAGGCTAACTCAATTTATTATTTATTGTTCAGTTATAAGCCTTTTTATCCACTTAACATTTATACTCCCATCACACAGTTTTAGGTCACTTTCTCATGTTCATTCATTACACAGTTACGACCAATTTTACCAAAATGCATTATTCATTTGGTTATTGACACTATTCCTTTGGTAACTTTTCTCAAGTCTTGTTAGGCATAATTCCATCATCAATTATGCCATATTATTATCACCAATTTTCACTTTTCATTTACCGCACAATGTTCACTTTTTTAACATAATTCTTTCATGGTATACAAGCATATTGAGTGACCAAATTACATATTAATTTACCTACCAAAACATGCCACTAATTTATTCCATAATGTATGCTTTCCTTACCCAAACCAATTCCACATGTTACGTTAATTTATCACCCCTTGCTTTGGTCCATTATCATGCATTTATTTTCTCACGTTTCATAATACATGCATATTATATATCACATTTTCCATCATGTCACATAATTATTACACACATGCACACAAGCACATGCCATGCCATAAATGAAATACCATTCTGCCACCATAACTTCACACACACACACACATGCATTTTCACCTAAATAACACTCATAACATCATATTCCCATTATAATAACATGATGGAATGATCATTTTACCCTAACATACACACACATGCACAAACTCACACTTTCATACATATGTACATATACATATACATAACCACACATCATGGCATGCATCTATCACATCAAATTCACATACCTAAGGTGTGAATCCTTTTTCACCACCCTTTGTTCTTCACTATCTCTCTTTAAACCTACATATGAACCCTAAAATTTAGAAAATTCAAATAAAATTCTATAGAGCTCTAAATTAAAATCTATAAACTTGGTTTTTCTTAGAATATCTAAGACTACTCATAACAAAAATAAAAACTAAGTAAATATCACTTACACCAAAAAAGAGCACTATTCACTCCATATTTATTTCTCTCATTTGAGGCCTTATTATTGAGTTCTGCCACTTGGAGTGTGTTATAGGGATAGTGTAGTTGTGACTCTATATAAAATTTATGGGATTTGGTGGTGATTTTGGGGTTGGTGGGAAGGAAAAATGGTAGAGGGAATTTGGGAGGGTGGCATCAGCTTTTAGCAAAAAGGGAGGTTAAAGATGACAATTCTTTACACGTGTGGCCTTCCTACATGTGTGGGGGTTTATATTAAGTGGAGGAATGGATAGATTGCAACACTTGAAGATTTAACAGCCTAAATAATTCTAATTTTGTCTTAAACTTTAGTAAATTTTAATAATTCTTCTAGGCTTCTAAAAATAATCTATTACATTTAAAAGATCATCGATTATGCCCCATTGAAGGCCTCATACAATTTTAGGTCTAAACTCCAAAGGAAAGTATGGTTACTATTCACCTGCTATAACAATAAATTCTAAAAAATTATCAAACAATCTCAAAAAATTAAAATTCCCTTACCAACATGTAGATTGGAATTTTTGACTTTTGGGGTATGCTATTTTTAGGTCTATCCAGGCACATCTTGGGCCATTCTCGACATAAGTTCATCTAAGGCCACTATTCACCAATTTACTACCTAAAATGAATTATTAGTTCTGCTAAATTTTTAAATTATTTTATTTTCCTCATTTTTTAGCTCGTCAAAGTTTTATGACTAATATACAGCCTTTCTGGCCTTACAAAGGTTTCTTGACTCTGAAAGAACCCTATTTAAGCCTCGAAGGTACTATTTATAAAACCTTGATTTATGGGCATTACAATTCTTCCCCTTTTTTTTTTTAATTTCATCCTTAAAATTACCTAGTGAAAATAGGTGCGGCTACTAAGCTTTCATTGGCTCGTCACTCTCCCATGTAAGCTTTTTTGTGTTGTGATGTCTCCATAGCACTTTTACTATTGGTATAACCTTATTCCTCAATTACTTGGCCTCTCTAGCTAGAATCTATACTAGTTTTTCCTTATAGGTTAAATCCGGCTGCACTTGAATATCTTTTATAGGTAGTATATAAGATGGGTTAGATTGATATCATTTCAGCATTGAAACATGGAATACATCGTGAATCTACTGTAGTTTAAGAGGTGAGGCTAGCCAGTATGCCAATGGCCCCACATGTTTTGTGACCTCATATGGGCTAATAAATCTAGGAGTAACTTCCCTTTCTTACCAAAATTGAGGATCTTTTTCCATGGTGATACCTTCAAGAATACTTTTTTGCCTATTTCATATTCAATATCCCTCTCTGTTTCAAATCAGCATATGATTTCTAATGTTTTATGGTAGCTTTTAAGCTCTCTTTTATGATATTGACCTTATCTTCTATATCCTTAATCAAATCGAGTCCTATAATCTTAATTTCACCTACTTCACTCTAGTAAAGAGGAGTTCTGCATCTTCTGCCATACAATGCCTTAGAAGGTGCCATACCCAAACTGGCTTGATGGTTGTTATTATATGCAAACTCAACCAAAGACAAGTAATAGCCCCAACTGCCTTTAAATTATATAGCACAACTGTGTAACATATCTTCCAGTATTTGTATCACCCATTTTGACTGCCCATCTATCTGAGGATGAAAGGTCGTACTGTATGTTAATCGAGTACCAAGAGCTTTATGTAACTTCTTCCAAAATTTAGAGGTAAACTGAGGGTCCTATCTAAAATAATTACAATTAGCACTCCATACAGTCTCATAATTTCATCAATGTACAGTCGTGCTAGCTTATCTTGAGAATAATCCATCCTCACAGGGATAAAATGAGCAGTTTTAGTTAGTCTATCCACAATCATCCATACAATGTCACACTTGTATCTAGTCATCAGTAGTCCCATCACAAAGTCTATAGTAACTTTCTCCTATTTCCATTTTGGTATTGCTATTAGATGTAGCAATCTAAAAGGAACTTGATGTTCAGTCATCACTTATTGACATATCAAACATCTGGTCACATGCTTCGCTACATCACATTTCATTCCTAGCCACCAGTACTATGGTTTCAAATCTAGGTACATTTTTATGCTTCTTGGGTGTATAGAATACAGAGCTTTATATGCCTTCTTTAAAATCTGTATTCTCAACTCATATGTATCAGGCACACATAACCTACCATGATAGTATAAGCATCCATCTTCTCCCAGTTCACACTCAGTAGTCTTCCCCTCTTTCATTTTACTTATGGTTTGTATAAGTTATTCATCTTGTGTCTATGCCTATTTTATCTACTACTTGAAATCAAGCTTAATTTACAGTTTAGTTAAGATAACATCCTTCTCTGTGTACTACATTTTGACATTGATTGCTTTCACAGTTGCCATGAACTTCTGGCTCAATGCATTTGCAACTACCCTCGTCTTTCCTAGATGATAATATATCAAATAGTCATAATCCTTTATCAACTCTAACTAGCATTACTACCTTAAGTTCAACACCTTCTATGTGAGGAGATATTTCAAACTCTTATGATTCATATAAATGTAGCATCTTTCACCATACAAGTAAATGTCTCTAAAATTTCAATGCAAAGAAAATGGTAGCTAATTTTAAATCATGAATAGGATAATTCTTCTCATGTGGCTTTAGTTGTTTGGAAGCATAAGCTATCACTTTACCTTCTTGTATTAATACCAATTGATTATGTGATGCATCACTGTAAATGACAAAATCCTTCCCCTATTCAAGTTGAGTGAGGATCGAGGCCTCTATCAACATGGCCTTTAATCTATCAAAACTATCTTCACATTTATCTTCCCATTCAAATTTCACCTTCTTCCTCAATAGCCTGGTTAGTGGTGCTGTAACCGTAGAGAACCCTTAACAAACCTTCTATAGTACCCAACCAATCCTAAGAACCTTTATGTCTCAGTTACATTCTTAAGAGGTTTCTACTCTAACACAGCTCTAACTTTGCTCGGATAAACTTTAATGCTTTTTGCTGAAACAATATGACTTAGAAAGGCTCTTTTATTCAACAAAAACTCACATTTACTTAATTTAGCGTATAGTTATTTCTCTTTCAAAGACTACAACATAATTTAATGATATTGCTCATATTCTTCTTGAGTCTTGGAATAGACCATGATGTCATCATTAAACACCATTACAAACTGGTCCAAATATGGTTTAAAGATCATGTTCATCAGGTTCATAAAGGCAGTTGGGGCATTAGTGAGTTTAAAAAGCATCACTAAGAACTCATAATGCCCATATTTGGTTCTAAAAACGGTTTTAGGAATATCATATGCTTTAATCTGCCACTAGTGGTACCTTGATCTCAAGTCTATCTTAGAAAAGACACTAGCACCGAGATCATTGATTCTGGGTAACAAATATTTATTCTTTACTGTCACCTTTATTTAGTTGCATGTAATCGATACATAATTGAAGTGACTCATCTTTCTTCTTTACAAAATAGCACGAGTGCTCCCTAAGGTGAAGTACTTGGTTTAATGAAACCTTTATCCAATAGTTCTTACAACTGCACCTTTAATTCCTTCAGTTCTACAAGTGCCATCCGATAAGGAGTGATAGATACAGGTGCTATACCAAGATATACTTCGATCTCAAAGTCAAGCTCTCATTGTTGAGGTAATCCTAGTAACTCCTCTAAGAAAACAATAGGAAATTTTGACACTACTAGAGTTTGTTCAAGGTTAGGTATGGAATTACTAGTGTCAACTACATAGGTTAAATATGCCTCACATCTTTATGGATAAGTAGTCTAGCTATAACAGATGAAATAATGTTACCCAGGGAATTTCCCTTACATACTACTGTCACCTCTTGTCCCTTAGTAGTCTTGAGAGTAAACCTCTTATGTTTACAATCAACTCTCGCTTGATGTTTTGATAACCAATCCATACCTAAAATGGTGTCAAATTCATGGAAAGGAAGTTTAATGAGATTTGTAGAGAATATCTGATTTTGAATCGCTAGAGGATAGTGTGTATATATCTTATTCATTATCACACTATATCTAATTGGGTTGCTGACTTGAATATCTATGTTTATAAGCTTTAGTTCTAACCCTCTATCTTGTGCTTGTGTAATGCAAATATAAGAGTGGGTTGATCCTGGATCTATTAAAGCTAATACATGTGCTTCTGATAAGTAAAATATATTAGCAATAACACCTAAAGCCTCTGCCCCCTTATAAGCTCTGATGGCATACTATCGTGCTAGAGCTTATGCTTTAGATCTAGTTCTCTAGCTACTGCTAGTTTGATCACCTCTATTCTATCTTTGTCCCTTATTCTATTGTGCTATAGATGCTTATTTCTTGGTAGCTTCAGCCTACCTTTGAGGATAGTTTCTCTAGAAATGATCTCTAGCCCTATATGTAAAGTACTCTCCTACTCTTGCCAGCTTGCACCACCTTTAATGTCTTCTATTGCAATTCTCACAAGTTGGGGGTGCACTCCTAATTGTTGATGCAAGGGCACTAGAGGCCTGTTATGGAGGTTAAGGCCTAAATGCAAAAGCCCCACCTGACCTCTATGACTGAGTCTATCTTTGTGTCTACTGAACTGACTAGGACTATGAATTTCTCTGTCTCTTACTGACCCTAGGTGTTGAGCTGGTCTAGCCTTTTATAAATAGTGTCTTCTTCTGAAATATCTCTCTCTTTTCTTGCACCATCTCTTCCATATCATAGGTTACTACCACTGAAGCTAAGAAGTCTCTAATCTTTATGGTAGTTATATGTATCCATAATTCTACATTAAGGTCATTTTTGAACCTCTTGCACCTCCCTTCTTTTGTAGGAAGGAATTCTGCATATCAGCTCAAACAAGCAAAGTCCTTCTCATATTTAGACACTGATCTATTACTCTACTTTAGGTATAAAAACTCTTGTCTCCTCTTGTCCTCGTAGGATTCTAGTATGTTCCTTTTTTTGAAATCTCTCAGGAAATACTCCCAAGTTATGTCAGCTGCAACTTTCCTCCTTTTTTGTGGTGTCCCACTGATGATAGGCTTCCTCTTGGAGAATTGAAGTAGTACACTTTAGACTTTCCTCTTCTATACATTCTAGCTGTTCTAATATTTTAAGTGTCATCTCTATCAAATACTTTGCTCTAGTTGCATCGTCCTCTTTCGTACCCAAAAAGTCCATAACTCTCATTTTCTTTACCCTCTCTAAGTAAGTCTTATGTGATGTAGCTAGAGGCGGAGGAGGTGATATAGGAGTTGGTGGAGCAGCTATAGAGGTATGCCTTAACAAATCTACTATCTACTGTAGAAGTGCTAAGGAAGCCTGAGTTTGAGGTTGTGCCTAAGGTTATGGCTGGTGTGCAGAATCACTAGGGTCTAGAGTGGCTGCATTCACTTCAAGTCCATGAACTATGGTAGGAGCATTATTGGTCACTTCTTCTCCTAAATTAGGTGGAGCCCATTCACTTAACTGGAAAAACTACAAAAGAATAACCTATTAGCCTCATAGAGTGTAGCTTTATAGGAAATATAGAATCCTAGACACTGGCACTCATCTATAATAAGCTTAGGAATGCTTAAACTTGCTCTGATACCACTAAATGTAACACCCCCTGCCTATTCCCAAAGGAACTAGATAAGGAATGCTACTTCCCACTGGTCACCCATCCTAAAATTTCTCAAAGCCGCATTCATTTACCACTTATGACACCATCTGTTCCATTTATTCCTTCAGGGTATTTCCTTAATATTTCTATGTGGCCTTCTAATACTGACTACATTTAACTACTAGAAACATATTTTATGTCTATCAACCAATTTACAAAAATTTGGGTAGCATAACGGCTACCCATGTAAAAAACTAAAAATTTTAGCTTATGAAAAACACTTATAAAATCATATTCAACTCATTCACCATCTCTTGGGCACTTCTAATCACCTAATATCGATATCATCACAACACAACACATAAGGCATCAGGCCTACATAATTCAGGAAAATACAAACATTTATATCATACCATGCATCCAGTAATACATTCAATCATATAATTTACAAACATATCCAATATTTATACTAAGCCCAACACCACTATACACGAGTGTTATACTGAAAACCATAAAGTACAGGAATATTACCCTAAAAAAAATTGATCTACTACATTATAAAATATTGAGATTGAGCTAGTACACTATCTATGACCTGGGAATTAGAACACTGATACACTGAGAATAAAACTCAGTGGTGAATTTAATGTAATAATTGCATGTCATGCATACACCTATGCATCATACATGTTTGTAAACTTGCTATGCAACATATAGAGTTAATTTATTTAAATAATATTAAATTAATTAACAGTCTCATTATTTAATTACTAGTGACATGCCAATTAATTAATCTCTCCTAATTTTCATCAAATGATTATTATCCATTTTATGGTTATAAATCCATGATTGTTATTATTCATTGTATCCATTTCTATATTCCGATTTATATTAGAAAGATGATACTTAAAGGCATTGGATAAAATGGAATCTAGGTTATGCAATGGCAAACATTTTGGACCTCGATAGCTGCACCTACCTATTGTAGTGGCCCCATCTTGGACTCTAGTGGCTATACCCACCTAATGCTAGTGCAGTGGCGCGTATCAGGACCTTGGTAGCTACAACTACCTAGTGCAGTGGCCTACATCAATACCTCTGTAGTGGTACCTACCTAGTGTAGTGGCCTATATCAAGACCTCAGTAGCTACACCTACCTAGTGCAGTGGCCCAATATTAGGTCCTTGACAATTGTACTTCCCTAGTATAGTGGCCCACATTAAGACCTCAGTGGCTACTCCCATATACATAATCATATAAGTAATGGCCTAGGAGGCCAATACTCCTAGCAGCAGCTAACTCCCTTATTAATTGGTAAACCTATCCAGTGGGTGTCTAACTAATAGGCCAACTCAATTTATTATACATTGTTCAGTTATAAGCCATTTTATCCACTTAACATTTATACTCATATCACATAGTTTTAGGTCACTTTCTTATGTTCATTCATTGTACAATTATGAGTTATTTTATAGAAATGCATTATTCATTTTGTTATTGATACTATTCCTTTGGTCATTAACACTATTTATTTAATCACTTTTCTGATGTCTTACTGGGTAAAATTCCATCATCAATTATGCCATATTATTATCACTAATTTTCACCTTTCATCTACCATGCAATGTTCACATTTTTAACACAATTATCATCCATTTGTGGTGTCCCACAAATGATAGGCTTCCTCTTGGAGAAGTGAAGTAGTACGCTTCAGACTTTCCTCTTCTGTACATTCTAGCTACTCTAATATTCTGAGTGTCCTCTTTATCTAATACTTTGCTGTAGCAACATCATCCTCTTTGGTAACCAAAAAGTCCACAACTTTCATTTTCTTTACCCTCTTTAAGTAAGTCTTCTATAATGCAGTTAGAGGTGGAGGAGGTGGTGGAGCTACTATGGAGGTATGCCTCAACAAATCTATTATTTATTACGGAAGTGCTAGGGAAGCCTGAGTCTAAGGCTGTGCCTATGCCTATGGCTGGTGTGTAGTATCACTAGGCTCTAGAGTGGCTGCATTCACTTCAAGTCCATGGATTATGGTAGAAGCATGACTGGCCACTTTTTCTCCTCAATTAGGTGGAGTCTCTTCACTTAACTTGAATCACTATAAAAGAATAAACTGTTAGCCTCATACAGTGTAGCTTTATAAGAAATACAGAATCCTAGACACTTGCACTTATGTATAATAAGCCTAGGAATGCTTAAACCCACTTTGATACCACTAAATGTAACACCCTCTGCCTATTCCTGAAGGAACCAGACAAGGAATGCTACTTCCCACTAGTTACCCGTCTTGAAATATCTCAAAGTTGCATTCATTTAACACTTATAACACCATCTGTTCATTTATTCCTTCAGGGTATTTCCTTAATATTTCCATGTGGCCCTTTAATACTAACTACATTTAATTGCTAGAGACATATTTATGCCTATCATTCAATTTATAGAAATTTGGGCAGCATAACATCTACCCGTGTGAAAAACTAAAAAATTTAGCTTGCAAAAAACACTTCTAAAATCATATTCAACTCATTCACCATCTCCTAGACACTTTTAGTCCCCTAGTATCCATATCGTCACAAACACAACACACACGGCATCAGGCCTATATCATTTAGAAAAATGCAAACATTTATATCATACTATGTATCTAGTAATACATTCGGTTATATAATTTACGTACATATCCAATATTTATATTAACTAAGCCCAACACCACTATACATGAGTGCCATACTAAAACCCATCAAGTATAGGAATATTACCCTAAAAAAATTGATATGCTACACTATAAAATATTGAGGCTGAACTGGTACACCATCTACGACCTGCGCATCAAAACACCAATATGCTGAGAATAAAACTCAGTGGTGAATTTAATGCAATAAGTGCTTGTCATGCATACATCCATGCATCATACATATGTAAACTTGCTATGTAACATACAGAGTTAATTTATTTGAATAATATTAGTTTAATTAACAGTCTCATTATTTATGGTCATAAATCCATGACATGCCAATTAATTAATCTTTCCCAATTTTCATTAAATGACTATTATCCATTTTTATGGTCATAAATCCATGACTGTTATTATTCATTATATTCATTTTTGCATTTAGGCTTATATTAGAAAGATGACACTTAAGGGCATTAGATATAAAGGAATCTAGGCTATGCAATGGCCTATATTTTGGACCTTGATAGTTGCACCTACCTAGTGTAGTGGCCCCAACTTAGACCCTAGTGGCTACACCCACCTAGTGTTAGTGCAGTGGCCTGTATCAGGATATCAGTAGCTATACCTACCTAGTGCAGTGGCCTATATCAATACCTCTACAGTGGCACTTACCTAGCGTAGTGGCCTATATCAAGACCTCAGTAGCTGTACCTACCTAGTGTAGTGGCCCAATATTAGGTACTCAACAACTGCACTTCCCTAGTGTAGTGGCCCACATCAAGACCTCGGTGGCTGCACCCAATCACATAAGCAATGGCCTAGGAGGCCAATACTCTTAGCAGCTGCTAACTCCCTAGTTGACTGATAAACCCATCCAATGGGTGTCTAAAATTTTATATTGTTTAGTTATAAGCCATTTTATCTACTTCACAATTATACTCCCATTACACAGTTTTAGGTCACTTTCTCATGTTCATTCATTGCACAATTACCAGCCATTTTACAAAAATACAATAATCATTTTGTCATTGATACTATTCCTTTAGTATTGACACTATTCCTTTGGTCAGTTTTTTGATGTCTCACTGGGCATAATTCCATCATCAATTATGCCATATTATTATCACCAATTTTCACTTTTCATCTACCACAGAATGTTCACATTTTTAACATAATTCTTTCATGGTACATATGCACATTGAGTGACCAAATTTTATATTAATTTACCTACCAAAACATGCCCCTAATTTATTCCATAATGTATGCTTTCCTTACCCAAACCAATTCCACATGTTACCTTAATTTATCACCCTTTGCTTTTATCCATTGTCATTAATTTATTTTCTCACATTTCATGATACACACATATTATGTATGACATTTTCCATTATGTCACATAATTATCACACACCATGTACACATGCATATGCCATGCCATACATGAAATACCATTCGGCCACTATAACTTCACATACGCACACAAATGCATTTTCACCTAAATTACACTCATAACATTATATTCCCATTATAATAACATGATGGCTTAATAACTTTACCCTAACATACACACACATGCACAAACTCACACTTTCTTACACATGTACATGTACACATACATAACCACACATCATGGCATGCATCTATCACATCAAATTCACATACCTAGGGTGTGAAAACACCTTTTTTCACCACTTTATTGCCTTGAATCCCTTTGTTCTTTACAATTTTTCCTTGAGCTTACACATGAACCCTAAAATTTAGAAAATTTGTATAAATTTCTGTAGAGCTCCAAATTAAAATCTACAAATTTTTTTTTCTTAGAATAACTTGGACTACTCAAAACAAAAATAAAAACTAAGAAAATATCACTTACACCCAAAAAAGAGCACTATTCACTCCATACTTATTTCTCTTATTTGAGGCCTTATTTTTGAGTTCTACCACTTAGAGTGTGTTTTAGGGATTATAGAGGTGTTGTTCTATATAAAATTTGTGGGATTTAGTGGTGATTTAGGATTAGTGTGAAGGAAAAATGGTGGAAGGGATTTGGAAGGGTGGCATCGACTTTTAGCAAAAAAGGAGGTTAAAGATGACAATTCTTTACACATGTGGCCTTCCCACATGTGTGAGGGTTTATATATTAGGTAGAGGAATGGTTAAATTGTGAGACGTGGCAATCTAATGGCCCAAATAATTCCAATTTTGTCGTGAAATTCAGTAAATTTTAATAATTCTTTAAGGCTTCCAAAAATAATCACTTTTATTTGAAAAATCCTTGATTATGCCCATTTAAGGCCTCGTACAGTTTTAGGTCCAAACTCTTAAGGCAAATATGGTTACTATTCACCTATTATAATAATAAATTTCAAAAAAAATTATCAAATGACCTCAAAAAAATAAAATTCCCTCATCAACATGTAAATGGGAATTTTGGACCTTCAAGGTATAAATTTTCAGGTCTATCTAGGCACATCTTGGATCATTCTAGGTACATGTTCATTTAAGGTCACTATTCACCAATTTACTACCTTAAATGAATTATTGGTTTTGGTAAATTTTTAAATTATTTCATTTTCCTCATTTTTTGGCCTGTCAATATTTTATGACTAGTACACAGCCTTTTTAGCCTTACAAAGGTATCCCGGTTCTCGAGAAACCCTATTTAAGTCTTGAAAGGTACTATTCATGAAACCTTAATTTATGGGCATTACACGACTTAAATCTCACCTATTGAGTCCCAAAAGATGAGAAGAAAATTAGAGAAATCCTTAGCCATTCCTATTTGATTAGCTAAAGAAAAGCGACTAGGGCACCACAAGGTAGGAGTTGCCACCCAACTAGATTTTAGAAATACCTTGTAGGGCCAAACCTATAGTGGTTTGGAATCTTACTCTTAATTATACCTTAAGTTAATACGAAATTTTAGATTAAATTTATAATTTTATCCTTTTTCTCAAGTAGGTTTTAGAATTAAAATAAATCATACAATCATATAAAGGAATAATAAAACATATTTAAAGAAATGAATAAAATGCTTGAAATTAAAAAATATCATACATGAATCGGGTGATTGATTATTTTGAAAACTTTAGTTCTCGCATGCCAATTCATGAAAATTTATTTTATTATTTGTGCCTTTTATTAAAGAAAATTCAAAACCTATTTTAATAGAAGAACACCGATTAATTAGGTATGAAATGATTTGGTATTTGGTTATTTTTCATAACATGTAAAAATCATTTTTTTACTTATTACAACATTCACAGAATATATAAGAAAATAATTAGAATGAAATTAAATTACATGGTAATTACCTAAAATACATTTTAACCAAAAAAGGAAATAACATATTATGTGGAAATATCAACAAAGAAAATAAGGGGAAAGTAAAGAGCAAAAGTAAGAATAATAGGAAATAAAAATAAATAAAAATAAACAAATAAGAAAAGACTACTTTAACAGGAAATAAAAATAAATAAAAATAAACAAATAATAAAAGACTACTTCTCCTGTGTTTGATGAAAGGGCAGAAGGAAAGGTTAAATGAATCTCAATAGATCAAACAACTTGTATCACAATAAAATTACAATGTCAGTATGAGAAATAAAAATAAAAAGATGAAGAGAATAATTAATGAAGAAAATAAAAAAATAAATAATGAAATAAATATAGCAATAATAATACTATATGGATAGTAAGTTATCACATCTAATTGGTAGATGGATAAAAAAATAAAAGAAAAGAAGAAAGAGAAAGGTTGGTCAACCCACCGTGTATAATTACCTTCAGAAAAAGATCTTGAAAAAAGATGAATAAATGGTGTAAAAACCTTTCAAAATTATAAAAATAGTGTTTGGAAAGTGTTTCTAAGCTTTTAGGTGTGTACTTACCAAGAAAAGTCCATCTTTAAGTTTGACATAGGGTTCCCCTTATATACACATGGACCGAGGAGCAAAACAGCCATTTTAGGCAGTGAAACGGCCATTTTAGAGGTCAAAATGACCATTGCACCTAAAAAAAGTCCGTACATTGGCAAAATGATGTCATCTTTTAGGGCAAAATAACCATTTCATAGAGGCATGAAACAACCATTTTAAGGCTAAAATGGCCGTTTCATGGAGACATGAAATGGATATTTTTGCAGGTGTTGAAATGGCCGTTTTAGGATAAAATGATGTAGTTTTCCCTAATGGCCCAAAACTTGTAAAAATGGAAATTTTTTCAATTCTAAAACATTTTTTCCTTTTTTATATCTCCATACCATAGGGGGCTTTAACATCTACACCCACCATAGCATCAGTGTTAGGCAATAGGCTCGGGCCAAATTTGAGTAACAATATGAGATTTTCGGGTCAAGTGAAGACTTATGTTCAAAAATTAGTTAAAAAATTTAGAAAAAATTTTGAGATCTTTGAGTCTAACATTAACATCCTTATTTATCAAAATTTAGTCCTTTTTTTTATCATTAGGCAATCCAAACATGGGAGCCCTAGAAACCTAATGTCTACAGTTACCCTCAACTTTTGGGAGGTGACTATAGAGTGTGTGAGGTGATATAAAGTTCAGAAAAAAAGAGATGCGTACCTTATAGGGTGATGATTTTGTAAGTGATTTAATATCATTTTGGGTAGTGCTTAAAGATATTACACCTGTTATTAGTTTTCCCTCAGAAGGTGCTGTAGACATTGCATCTTAAGTTGTCATTCAGGCAATGCTAGAGATGTTGCAGCTAAAGTTAGTTTGGTAAGGCAGTTCTAGAGATGTTGCACCCAAACTTTTTTTCATTTTGGTAGTGCTGGAGATATTGCATATGAATTTGATATGTTATGGCAGTGCTTGATATGTTACACCTAAAGTTGTTGTCATTCAGGCAGTGCTAGAGACATTGCACCCAAACTTGATGTGGTTCAGGCAGTGTTGGAGATGTTGTAACTGTTGCTGACTTATATAGGTAGTGCTAGAGACATTGCACCTAAAGTTACTATAATTCAGGCAATACTAGAGATGTTGAACCTAAAATTATTGTCATTCAGGTAGTGCTAGAGATATTGCACCTGAAGTTGATATGGTTCATACAATTCTGGAGACATTGCACTAGAAGTTGATATGATCTGGGCAGTGCTAGAGATGTTGCACCTAAAATTATTGTCATTCAAAGAGTCCAAGAGACATTGCACCTGAAGATGATGTGGTTTAGGAAGTGCAAACCATTCCGTATAACCTTAATAAATTTGTTATTGGTTGTGGGTCATTATCCTTGCCCCTTATAACTAAGCAAATGGTTGTGAATTTTTGTCGATTCAACATTTGTGATATTGCATAAAGAATTTTGCTTGCTCCTTATGAGAAAAAGGTTAAAGTGTGTTAGTTATTTGATTTTATTTATAGCATTGATACATGTTGTGTGTGAGTGCATTATTCATGATGTGGCTGTATCATATGAAATTCTTATTGACTTTTTCTTTTTTTTTTTTTTAGTTAGCTAGAGGTCTTTTGCATTTTGTCATCATATATTATTATTTTGTTTTAATTATTTACTTCTTTTTATTTATTAAAAGAACAATACAATGTAGATAATTTGAGAAAGAATTAGCAATTTTTATAAATAAAAGCTTTGAGTACAATATTTTGTGTCTTAAGCTAATATGTACAAATGATATAAAGAAAAAGGTAAGAAAATCTAGGGAGTCGAAGGTTACCTCTAGGTCCGAAGCATCTAAAGCTCTACCATGAGTGCATCTACCTTGCTAGACATCTCATGATGGGTCTTCTCGATCCTTATACCTAGATCTATATGAATGAGGTGGAGCTACTCCATTATCCGAGCTTTTATGCTCTATAGTAAGGTCAGGAATAAGGAATGGGGAGGTGCTAAAGAGGATGGCCTTACCTCATTAGTTTGCTATTGATATCATCTAGGCGGACTAATAGAGTTGAGATCATCATCAAGCAGCTAGTCTAGATCAATGATAAAATTGTGCGTCCTCTAAATCCATACTTACAGGCTGTGTCTCATCTTACTTTGCCAACTCCCCGGATGTGTAGAATTGGTATCCCATCGAGTGCATGCGATCAAGAGTCACAATCTTGATAGCAAAGTAGGTTTCCTAATTTACCTAAAATTATTACTCAATGGGGGCCCCCATCTGATCTTAACCCTTACTAATATAACCATGATGATGCCTTCGACCATGATCTCTTTATTAGGAAACCTGCTAGCCTAGTAAAGGTGCTTAAAGCTGGATATTACTAGATTGAATTAGACACCATACTTTAGAGCCTAAAGGTCATACAAGTCGATTCAATTCACTTAATTAATACTGCCACTGCGGCCCAAGTAGCATAATGCTGAGACTCTGTGCAAGTATCAATAGAGTGGGTCTCAGATAGAGAAAGCCTTTATGCAGCTGGCTCTATAGAATTAACTCGTCCAATGGTAGCCTAATAGTCATCCAAACTCTTTAGTATCTTTATAACGTCATCAATGGGTAGCTTGAGAATCTTTGAAAAGTGTGTGATAGAGAGTTGGTAGCATATGCCAATAACCCTAAACTAGATAGTTGTCTCATTAGAGGGATACGCCTAGTGGTATTATAAAGTGACTAAGAACTACAAAGCCACCTCGAGATATATGGCTTGGCACTGTGAATAGAAATCCCTCTAGCCCACTTGTGCTAATAGCTATTTAGCTCTAGGCAGTGCTCTCAAGTCTTGCAATGTGCTGGCATAGAAGTATCGGCTCCTTATGAAAGTCACTAATGCCAAATGGCAAAATCTCTTAACTTCTTTAGCATCTACCCAACCCTGCACCGCCATGTGTGTCGAGATTGGTTGGTGGCATACTCGGCTCTATTGTTTATGTGGAGGCATTTTTCTTATTGTTTTTCCATTTTTTGAAAGATAAAGTGTTCATGTAAAAAATGTAAAGGAAAGGAAAAAGTGAGGTCTTTATAGCAACTAGGTGAAACATGTATTTTGACCATGCTAAAATGGTTGTTTTGCCTTTAAAACTGCCATTTTGGGTTACACTGAAATAACCATTTTGGTTTTAAGGAAAATGACCATTTTGGCTAAAATAGGGCCTAAAACTATCGTTTGACCTCAAATGGCCATTTTGTTCTATGAAACGGATGTTTTGCCCTGTGAAATGGCTATTTTGGATTTAAGGCCTATAAATGTCATGAATGCACACCTAGATCCTTATGTCACTTGAGTTATTTCTCATTTTTTTTGCTTCAATGGGGGATAAATTCCTCCTAAAGCTTCATAAAATCCTTAATCCCCCCTCCACTTGTGCAATTCCTACTTTAGTTCCTTTTAATGGCTTAAAATTCCTCTGATAAGTTTAACTTGATTTGTCCTACTTTTCTGACGCACCACCTTGCTATCCCAACAACATTCCTCACTACCTATATGAAGTGGTTGATGCACTCAGATACTTCCTTCTCTGGCTATTAGATAGGTCACATGAAGAGAACCAATTTCTTTCAATGCTTTTGCTAACCTATGTTGAAGGCTAGACTAATATCCCATCTTTTCGTATGGTTGTATACTTATCTTTTTCTCTAAGTATCTCACAGCTATTTCTAAAGGTTATTTAGGTGATTATCAACTTTTAAGTGTGATAAATGACCTGACAAAAGGTTTGAACCCTTTTTTCTTAATTCTTATTGAGATAATCTTAGGACCAGATGTAGTGTTGTTAGGTGAAATTGATTTCTCCCATGGGAGCTTGCTTCTATTGCAAGTTTTTTTTAAGAAAAAACTACCCATTAAGGGGTTTTACCTTATTCTTTAGTTTGCCTTTTACTTAGGAAGCCTTTTTAGTTTTTTATTCCTAAGAAACTTTTTAAGGATAGACTACCCTTACGAGTTTTCATCCTATCGTCAGCTTAGATTTTACTTAGGATGCCTTTTCTAGTTTTCATTCCTAATACCTTTTTTTAAGGCTTGGTTGCAGGAGAAGCTTTACCTATTGGATGATCCTCCCCCCATATTCTTGGGTTTTACAGCCTGAAGCATTTACTACCTCATGTTCTCATACACCATTTTACAGATGTTGAATAATAGGCTTTTTAGTTGAGTGCCAAAATTAATGAAGGCATAAATTTCATAAGCCTATGGATTTCTTTATACTATGGATGATGGAGTGGTCCATACTATTATGCGACGTAGTTTGGTGAGACTTAGGGCATTATTTGTCACCCATTATCATTCAGAGGGGGAGATTTATCTGTCACCTTTGCTACAGGGTATCATAATTTATGGAAGCAGTTACCTTTAAAAACCAAAATTCCTCCCAAAGTTTCTTTCAACTTCTTGACTTTTGAAGCATATAAGGATTGGGTGACCAGCTCTTCTAGGGACAACTAATCTTGATGGTTGAAAACACATGATGGAAACAAGAGGTAGAAGATTTGAAAATGTGTACACTTTTATTACTTTTCTAAACTTTATATACAAAGTAATGTAACATTAATATTTCTATTTCTCTAGTCTATAAGATGCTTAATCGAGCTTATTAAAGTGGTCCTATCTATTTGCATCATATTGACATTTTATGATAATCATAATAGGACATTAACATAATAACACATTTCCTCGTTTAATCAAAGGAGATCTTAATTACATCTTAAACTCTTATCTCAATCAGCCCTCACAAGTTTTCTTGATTAATGATTTTCTCTCAGCCTTTAATTGTTGCATAGTATGCCTTTTATTGATTTTCACCCTATTGAGGCACCCACTTTTAGTAAGGTTGCCTTTTTTCTATTTTTAACCTACAAGGCTATTTTTCTCTTCTTTTTCTCTTTCGTTTGTCTCTAGCCATTAAACTTTTTTAGTTTATCCATATCCATAATCTCTTTAAACTCTTTCCATTACAACATGTAAGGATTACAGTGCCTTTTCATAGTAATTGCTTAAAGATGAATGGTGTAATAACCCAAAAACTCGACTCTCATGAACAATACTTCTTAAGATGAATAGTGCTTCTCAGAACCTGAGTCGCACTAAGCATACCCACGGGAAGTATTAATTATAAGAGAATTTTGGACAAAGTTTGAAGCTAATCCGAAGTTGTTTGGATGGTTAAAAACACTAATTAAAATTTTACAGCAGTGCCCTGTGAATAGTGTCGTAGGCAAA
>CANXYI010996211.1:0-11052 GCA_948208565.1 Hura crepitans
TGGGCCTATATATAATTAAACCAAATGTTAAGTGTACAAATGTGTAAAATATTACTATTCTATTTTGACGAAAATCCGACAACATAATGATTGTTCAGTGTCATATCCTAGAATAAGCCTATAAAAAATAACACTACTATAACATTCTCAACCTCCAATTAGCCAACTAGGTTCTTTTGACCATTTATTATCACCATCATAAACACACATAGGCATCAGTCACATCACACATCATAATATTCATAATAATCTCAATATCACGCTACATCAAGCACATATCACATATCGATTTCACACCACTACTATGTGTCTATTTAATTAACATGAAAAATGTACTTTTATAAGCTATACATACATAGGACTAAACTAGACTCATACCCTATTTATGTACATATGAGCACCAACTAGTCTTATTTACATCACACTAAAGATATATAAAGATATATCAAGGCTGTCTGTACTATACTGCTACCTTGAGGCTAAACTAAAGTTGTATCTATCTATGACCTACGCATCAAAAACACGATGTGCTAAGAATAAAACTTAGTGGTGTATTTGATAAAATATAATCACACACACATATGCATTCATGCTAAGCATGCAAGTCCAAAATGAATCATGTCATATAACACTCTCATATTTTACTAATTCATTAATGGTGCCAAATCAATTATGTTGTGTCATTATAATATTATGACTTGTTATTGCCTGTTCTATGTCATTTACCTTTTATGATCCATTATTTGTATTCATAGCTGGTTTCCCATATTTGTTCACCATTGTTAGATTTTATATTCACTTACCAATTTACTTATCACACCAAAGCCAAAGTTGCTATCTAAATTCCTTAGCTTATTTAAACTATAATCATTAATCCATTTATTTAGTTTTATATGCACTCATTAGGTAAATCAATTATTTAATTACTTATCATATCACTTGTTGCCTTTTTCTAAGTTACTAGTCTATATCTAACAAACATATATTCAAGTACTAGATATCGAGATCATGATATGCAGGGGCCCACATTTTGGACCTCATGGCTATTGCACTAGCATATCACATTAGTATAGTGTGCAGTGGTCCTATTAAACCTCCTAGTGGCCATACCCATATTAGATTATATGTGACAATTTTGCTAGACCTTTTAGCAGCTACACCGATATTATAATCAATATCATTAATATAATCAATACATATATAAGCATTGGTCTTGTTGAACCTCCTAGTGGCTGCACCCACTTTAGAAATATGTGTATTAGTTTTATTGGACGTCCCAGTAGCTACACTATTTAATAATCAAATGTGTCAAATATCATCATGTATATGTAATGACACCAAAGTGTCCTAGCAATTGCTACATCCTCTAATTGACTAGTCAACCTATCAATAGGCTGTCTAACATATATGGGCTATTTAATGTTCATTTCTTTACACATTGTTTAATTGCCTTAAATACACTTTTCTCATATCAATTTCAATCACATTTTCCATGGTCCAGGCCTATGTACATAGTTATCACATGTCATCGCATTTTACCATATCAAATGGTCATCTCATGTCATTTATCTTATAATGTCATTCTTATAATCCACATTTCATGCCAATATCATTTCATTTATTTAATTTCTTGTCACATACGAGTGACCATTTTTCACTCTTTACATCATGCCATGATTCTCACTAACTACATTCTCAATTTATCCACACATGTCACCAATTGTAGTATGTTTACATATATTATGCAATACATATTCCATTACACACATGCACATGTTTCATATCCATTACTCATGCCATGCTACACAATCATTAATGCACGTATTCAATACATACTACACCAATTCATTCAAAGTTGTTACACTTTAATTATGTCCATTACATAATAATTTCATAAATTTCATCTATGTCTCCAATTTCCATACAGCATAACCATTTTTCCATCTTCCATATTTAACTCAATTTCACCCTATTTTTCATTTATATTAGTCAATTAACATACATTAAACCATAAAATACCCTTAAAGTCAATTTAGGGTAATAAACCCTAAAATCAATTAAACTTTATATGACACTTATTATGGAATTTATGCAAATCACACATCCATACACATATTTTATCAAATACACTTGCAAAGAGGTTAGTTGACATCCCGAATACAATTCTATAGCTTCTCTTTGCCTTTACTCTTAGTAACCTCTAAGTTCTCTAAATTCCATAGTAGAAAATAGATTAGAAAAATTCATTAAAAAATTTATACACCTCTAAATTCAAAAAGAACAATAGAATCATGATGTAAATCACCTCTAGTAACTTAAAAAAATTCAAAGGTTTTATTTTAAGGGTTGCCTCAATTTAGGGGTTCAAAACCTTAAATTTTCAATCTCCTCTTTTTGCCTCTAAACACCATTTTTATGCAAAATTGACCGTAAATTTAGCTTCTAGATATAATGTAAATGATTTTTGATGTAAGAAGTGTGAAATTTAAAGGAGAAATGAAGAAAAAAAGGGGAAGAGAGAAACTATGGATGGTGTCAGTTTTTTGGTGATTTAGGGAGGAAAATGACTTTTTTTATCATATGCACCTATACTCACCTTACATTATTTACATTAAAAGCATGGCTTGCCACAATTTACCCACGTGGTGATTCGATGGTCTAGATGAATTCTATTTACTTTTTTAAGCTTTAAAAATGTGATATTAATGCTAGAGGCCACCAAAAATACTTCTTTCAAAGCCAACAATTTCAACAATTCTCAATTTAAGGACCTTTAATCTTAGGTCAAAAATTTATTAGAAACTAAGTTAACTAATCAATCGCATATTCAAGAAATTCTTATTAAATATTGATTGATATCAAAAAATTGTAATTTCACCACCATTAAACTATTTGGAATATTTGACCTTCAGGTCTATTTAGGCACAACCTAACCATTTTAAAGCTCAATGAAAACTTATATCACTATTCACTTAATATTAACGTGAAAAATTTTATTGGTTTAATGGTTAGTGCAAATAACTTTACTTTGTCATTATTTTGCCTATCACAATTCTATGACTAGTACTCCCCCTCAGCCACCTTAATGTGACCTAATTACTTAGGAAGCACTATTCATGCCTCAAGAAGTACTATTCACAAAATTAAGGTATTCGAGCATTATAATTCCTTCCCCTCTTAATAAATTTTATCCTCAAAGTTTACCTGGTTCAAATAGTTATGGATATTATTCTCTTATTTGTTGTTCGCTTTCCTATGTTGCTTCCTATAAACTATGATGTTTCCACAGTACTTTTACTAGTGGGACTACTTTGTAGCATAGCTCCTTTACTTCACGTGCTAAGATTTGGACTAGTTCTTCTTTATATGATAGATCTAATTATACCTCTATTTCTTTTGTTAAAAGTATATGTGAAAAGTCTAATCCGTATTTCCTTAGCATTAACACGTGAAAGATGTCATGAATCTACTGTAATTCTAGAGGCAAAGCTAATCCATGTGCCACTAGTCCCATACACTTAATCACTTCATACGAACCAATGAATCTCAAGCTTAACTTGCCTTTCTTATCAAATTAGAGTATTTTCTTCTAAGGTGATACCTTCAAAAAGACTTTATCTTTGACTTCATACTCAATTGGCTTTCTTTTTAAATCTATATGCAATTTATGTCTGTCTATTGCTACTTTTAATCAAACTTTAATGACTTTAACTTTCTCTTCTATATCTCTAATCAAATTTAGCCCTATCAACTTGCTTTCACCTAATTTTATCCAGCATAGTGGGGTTCTAAACTTTCTTCTACATAGAGCCTTATATGGTGCCATTCTTAGGCTTGGCTGATGGTTTTTATTGCATGTAAATTCTACTAAAGAGAAATATCAATCCCATTTGCCTTTAAATTCAACAACTCAGCTCTTTAGCATATCCTCTAGCACCTAAATCATGTGTTCTAATTAGCCATCAGTTTGTAGGTGGAATGTTATGCTAAAGGTAAGTTGAGTACCCAAGGTATCATTTAATTTCTTCTAAAATTTAGATGTGAACCTTATGTCCCGATTTGAGATGATGGATACTGATGCTCCATGTAATCTCACAATCTCATTAATGTATAGTTGTGCTAGTTTCTCTAGGGAGTAATTTATCCTTACTGGGATGAAATGTGTTGTCTTGGTTAGCTTTTCCATAATCTCCCATGTTGCATCACACTTACTCCTTGTCATGGGTAACCCAGTTATGAAGTCTATTATGATTCTTTCTTATTTCTATTTTGGTATTGCTATAGGGTGAAGCAATCTAAAAGAAACTTGATGTTTAGCTTTTACTTATTGATAGGTAAGACATCTGGTCACATATTTAGCTATATCCTTTTTCATTTCTGGCCACCAATAATAAATTTTTAAGTCATGGTACATCTTCGTGCTCTTAGGATACATGGCATAAGGGGAATTATATGCTTTTTATAAGATCTGTCTCTTAATATCTTCCCTATTAAGTATACATAATCAATTATGATGATATAAGCACCCATCTGCCTTAATCTCATGCTTAATAAGCTTCCCCTCTTTGATTTAACCCATTATAAGCTAAAGTTAATTGTCATCCTTTTAGGCTTTTTCACTTATTGGATTAGGTCAAGTTTTACATGTAATTTAGCTAGCAAGCTCCATCTCATTAGTATTGCAACTATACATTCATTGCTCTCATATTACATAAGAGCTTTTGACTTAATGCGTCAGCTACTACATTTACCTTACCTAGATGGTAATCAATTAATAAATTATAGTCATTAATCAACCCTATCCACCTCCAATACCTTAGGTTCAATTCTTTCTAGGTAGACAAATATTTTAGGCTTTTATAATCTGTATACACATAGCACTTTTCACCATATAGGTAATGCCTCCATATTTTGAAAGCAAAACAATAGCTGCCAATTCTAGGTCATGAGTTAGATAATTTCTCCCATATGGTTTTAGTTGTTTGGATACATAAGTTACCACTTTACCATTTTACATTAACATATACCCAAGTCCATTATGAGATACATCACTATAGATGGCAAAATCTTTCCTAATTTCTGGCTGTGTATGGATAGAGTCTTCCACCAACATGGCTCTCAATTTGTCAAAGCTTAGGCATGTCATGGGAGCAGCAATTATTAAGAATCCCTTAACAAATTGCATATAATATCCAGCTAATCCCAAGAAACTTTTAATTTTTATTATATTTCTCGAAGGCTTCTATTCTAATACAACTTTAATTTTGCTAGGGTCTACCTTGATCCCATCAGCTAACATAATATATCCTAAAAATACTACTTTATTCAGCTAAAATTCACACTTGCTCTATTTATCATATAACTACTTCTCTTTCAATATTTACAATACTAGCCTGAGATGTTATTCATGTTCTTCTGTAGTTTTAGAAGACACTAGGATATCATCAATGAACACTACCATGAATTGATCTAAATATGGTCTGAATATTTGGTTCATCAAATCCATAAATGCTGCTAGAGTGTTAGTTAACCCAAATGGCATTACTAAAAATTCAAAATGTCTATACCTAATGCAAAAGGCTATTTTTAAAATGTCAAATTCTTTTATCCAGAGTTAGTGATTCCTAAATCTCAAGTCAATCTTTAGAAAGACATTGGATCCTTTCAATTGATAAAACATGTTATCAATTCTAATAAGTGGATATTTATTCTTGATAGTTACTTTATTAAGTTGTCTGTAGTCTATACACAATTGTAATGGAACTTCTTTTTTCTTTACCAATAACACTGGTGCTCCCTAAGGTGAAACACTAGGTCTAATAAACCTTTTATCTAATAGCTCCTACAATTGTACTTTTAGTTTTGTCAACTCTACAGATGTCATTCTATAAGGGGCTATTGATATAGGTGTTGTGCCTAGGTACACCTGAATGGTAAACTCTATCTTACATTCAGGCGGTAGCCCTATCAGTTTATCTAGGAAGACATTAAGAAATTATGCTATCACTAGTATTTGGCTGACATTGAGTCCTACCTATTTAGTATCAACTAAATGTGCTAAATATGCTTAGTAATCCTTCTAGATTAATCTCTTTATTATCACTGTAGAGCTAACATTAGATAAAAAGTATGTTCTTTCACCTATTACTATAATTTCCTCTCCATTTGTTGTATGGAGAGTGAGCTATTTCTATTGATAATCCACTATGGCATCATTCTTAGACAACTAATCCATCCCCAGTATGACATCAAATTCATTAAAAGAAAATTTAATAAAATTGGTGAGAAAGACATACCCTTGGACAACTAAAGGACAATCCATGTACACTTTGTTCACTATCATGTATTGCCCTATAGGGTTACTAACCATAATTTCTGTATCTAAATGTTCTAATTGTAATCCCTTATCTTATGCTACTATGGTGCAAACATAAGAGAGTGTGGAACCTAGGTTAACTAATGCCAGAATAGATCAGTCGAAGAAGTAAAATGTACCAGTAATAACATTAAGAGAGTCTTTCTTCTCTTAGGCCTTGATGGCATATTGGCAAGCTAGTGCTCTAGCCTCTATTCTAAAGCTTACCTATGATCGAAGCTTCTAGCTTATCCCAATTTTGTCTCTCTTACTCTCTTTTTAACTCTTAACCAATGTTGGTGTTATAGCTTGAAGTCGTGTAGAATCTTAACATTAATTCTTAGTAGGTAATTTTTCTAGTAGTGGCCCCTAGAACTAGACCTATAACAAGCTCCTAAGATAAACCTCTAGTAAAAACCTCCATGTCTTCTGCCACACACAGGTAGTTCACTCTTAACACTAGAAACTAGAGCACTTATGGCTAGCCTCTACTCTTATTAGGGCCTAATTTGCCTAGCTAAGCCTGATCTCTAAGCTGGGGCTAATCTCTATGGTACTTATACACTAAGAACTCATTTCTGCTTCTTATTGGTTTCTAGTGTGGAGCTAGCCTCGTCCACTATGAAGGATCCTTTTTTTGAAAGTTTTCTCTTCTCTCCTTTAGTATGTCCTCTACCATATAAGCTATAGTGATTAGTGAAGCAAATTCTCTAATCTTTTTTACTACTACCTATAGTTGAATATTGGTATCGAGGCCTTTTTTGAACCTTTTACACCTTTTTTCCTCTATCAATATAATTTCTATTGCATATCTACTGAGTCTTACAAACACCTTTTCATATTTTGACACCGGCCTACCTTTTTATTTTAAGTCCAGGAATTACTACCACTTTTTCACTAAGTACGCCTCTATGATATACCTTTTCTTGAAATCCTAAAGAAAGAAGTCCCAAGTTAAGTATGTAAAAGTTTTCCTTTTTTCAACTATTTTCCACCAACGATACCATTCTTCTTATATTAAGGATATGGCATTATAGAGAAATATGTATTTTTACCAGAGGCAAGAGTAGTTTAGTGTTTTAGGAGTTGTGACCTAGCCTCTACGCTAGGACCTCTAATCTTCTATACCAAAAAGGTTCAAATTTCATATCTTATTTGTGCCCCTATAATATGCCTTCCATTATATTCTAACATTTATCAATCCCATGTCAAGCAAGCATGCATTATATTTAAAGCAGTTATGTCACCTTTTCATATATAAAAAGTAAATTGTGGCATTTAAAGCACACAACAAGTATATTATACATCAAGAAATCGAGTTATCGACTAATTTTGGTATGACCTAACAACTACCTATAATTTCATAAGAATTTATAGTAATTACCCAACTGCCATCTATAGGAGATTGGTCTTTGTAAAATATATTTTTATATAACTTTTGATTAGAGAAAACTCAAAACCATTTTGTTAAAAAAAACACTAATTAATTAGATAAAAAATCATTTGATGTAAAGTTAGGCATTTGGCATGTAAAACAAGTTGCTTAACTACCTATTACAACCTAAAATAAGCTAAGAGATATAACAGGTACAAAACCAAAGGAAATAAAATAAAGCACTTAATTGGTCCCATTTATATGATGTTAAGTCTGTGCGGACTCTGTGTAGCTCTAGTAAGTGTCTGTGCAGACTACTGCTTGTAAGGGTTATTACATCCATATAGACCTCTACTCTAATGAGAAAGATTACTTGCATATAACTCAAATGATGGGTCAAAAACAACACATAATGGTCCATGAAGACCTAATAATACAATGTTAATATCATGTATAACATAAATGAGAATTGTCATGATGTACACCTAAAAGATGATTATCATTAAAAAAATGATGAATTAATAATGCAAAGTAAAACATAATGGTAAGAAATATAGATACTTGTGAAAATTGGAATTCAAAGTAAATGCTTACACAGACTAAGTTCCTCGTAAAAGGGAGTCTGTATGTACTGCATAACTAGGCAAACATGCATAACACATATATATCCATGTAGACTACATTCCTCATGAGAAGGAGTCTATGTGAACTTCATGACAAAATGAATAAAAGCAAAATAGGATAATTCATATGGATTATGTTCTTTATGAGAGGGAGTCCATGTGGACTTAAAGATAGAATAAATAAGAATAAAATAAGATCATTCGTATGAACTACATTCATCATGAGAGGGAGTCTATACGGATATACAATAGTCCTAGTATGCCAAAAAGATGTATATTAGGGAATGAGATAGTCATACAACATGATACCATTATACAACTACATCAATATAGTAAAAATAATACATTAGAACTTGATACATAAGATGAATAGGACACTGTTACCGAACATAAGTCCGTGCAGATCATAGATCAGGTGTACACTAACATAAGAAGTTCATATAGATGATAGATCAAGTGTACACTAATATAAGAAGTCCATACAGATGTTAACATGCTTACAAATAGGTTTTTGCAATTAGAACGAAAATAATAGAATAATTATAACATAAAATTATCGATTATTTAACATGAAACAATTTAAAATGGCGACCTACTCCTATGATTAAAGTAAGGATTATGTAGAATCACCTCACTTGTAATCAATCCTTAAAGATCATAGGTCCATGAAAAATAGTAAGAATATGTATAGTGAGAGGCCTCAAGTCTTACCTTTGTAAGTGGATTTCAAGCAACAATGCAAAAGGTAAGTGTAAAGATTATGATATTTTTATCGGGGATGAGAGTGGTTAATGGAGTTGCCACCTGGCCTCTACACTAGGATCTCTAATCTTCTATACCAAAAAGGTTTGGAATTTAGATTTTATTTATGCCTAAATAATATGCCTTCTTGTATATTGTAATGTTTATTAATCCCTTTTCATTTAAGCATTTATTATATTTAAAGTATTTATGTCACCTTTTCACGTAAAGAAAGTAAAGTGTGATATTTAAAGAATACAACAAATTTATTTGTAGATTTAGAAATTAGGTTATTGATTAGTCATAGCGTGACCTAACAATTACTTATAATTTTATAGGAATGGCGATAATTGCCTAACTCCCATCTCTAAGAGATTGGCCTTTTAAAATAAATTTTTTATGTGAATTTTGATTAATGAAAAATTAAAACCATTTTATTTAAGAAAATATCAATTAATTATGTATAAAATCATTTGATGTGAAAGTTGAGCTATTGACATGCAAAATAGGTTATTAACTACTATTATAATCCAAATTAAACCAAAAGGAATAATAAGTACAAAACCAAAAGAAATAAAATGAGGTATTAGAATGGTCTCGTCTATACATCAACTAGTTCGTGTAGACTTCTATGAGGTTCTAACATTAATTCGTGTAGACTACTGTATAAATGTTATTATGTTCGTCCGGACCTCTACTCTAGTGAGAAGGGTGAGTTGCATACATCTTAGAAGAGAAAAGATTAATAATACCATATAAAGAACACATAAAGAACCCACATAGAAAGTGAGAAATAAATAAAGAACTTATAGAGAAAGTGAGGACTGGAAATCAAAGATGATTGTCTTACGGACTATGATTCTCATGAGAGGGAGTCCATATAGATTATAAAATAGAATAGACATGCAAAAGACTTATATATTCGTGTAGACTATGATCCTTGTGAAAAAGAGTTTATGTGGACCTACATTAATTCCAGAAAAATAAAAACATGTATATTAAGGAATAGAATGATCATACAATATGTTACAATTATAAAGGCATTCTAACATGGTGAATGGAATATGTTAAAACATAATAGACAGGGTAAACATGATATTGTTACCATACCATTGTCCGTGTGGACCTCATATTATGTACATATTCAATTTATAGGTCCATGCGGACCTCTTGTCATTTAAAATAAGTCTGTACAAACTTAGTCATCAGTTTCAGAATGTAAGTGTGATTACAACTTTCCATGAATGATTAGAACATTCTTAAACCGATTTAAAAGGTTAACCTACTCCTATAATTGTCGTGGGGATTACATAGAACCACCTCACATGATAATTAATCATAGGAGATTATTGGTTACATCAAATGGCATAAATAAATGAATAAATATAATGTAAAGAGCCTCAGATCTTACCTTGAAGTTAGCATAATACAACAAGACAATGATTGGGTTTTGGAAGAATGATTATTTTATTAAGGGCTTAGGACTAGTAGAGCGAATCCTGTGTCAATTATTTTCAATCGTGTCTTATGTGTATTCTTTGTATATTCCTTGTTGTTCCCCCTTAAAATAGGTTAATTAGAATGGTGTTTATATGGTTGGTGAATAGCTTTCCTATTCAAGAGAAGCAGAGTCCTACTAGGTTTAGGAATCAGTGCCTGAATAAGAATTTCACACTTTTATAAGTTTTTACATCGGTAGGTCTACACAAATTTGTACAGCTTAGTCTATACAGACTTAGGCATATTTTCTTGCCAATCTATGGGCTTTGGGCTAGATCTTAGGCTAAGTTAGATTAGTCTGTGCAGACATGGTCTTTGGCTTGTCCGTGCAGACTTATGCCATGTTGGTCCGTGCAGACTTGGGTTGGAGCTTTCCTTCTTTTATGAGCTTGTTCAAGCACCAAGATATAGGTTTACCTAATTTATAGAAGCATCGAGTGTTAACCATGTTGACATCT
>CANXYI010996292.1:0-12558 GCA_948208565.1 Hura crepitans
TAAAGCATGAATGCCTAATATTTATATATAACATAGTAAACTTGGATACATCACTAAGCAAATCTTGCTTAGCACACCAATGTTTTGAGATGTGTAAGTTCTCAAAGATTTTAAGTTGGCAACTAGAGTTATCTATTATTGGGAATAGAGAATATGGTATGTGGAGAATGTTTTTATACATGTTTAATAGTACGTGTTGAGCCTGATGGTTATACACACACACACACACACACACACACACACATATATATATATGTGCGTGTGTGTGTGTGTGTGTGTGTGTATGTATTTTTCATTCAATCACTATTATCTACTTATGTGTTTATAGACTAGTCCCTACTATCTACTAGTCTAATATTGGGAATGGTCTACGAATGAGTCCCTATAATCGCGTGAGGTAGGTACAGCTACTTAGGCCCTAAAAGTGGGCCACTACACAGGACTCATCCCACTGTCTGGTGTCTTAAAGTATCATCTATCTAGTATGGACCTTGATTGTAATAATGTGATTTCCTTTAATGTAATAATGTGACTTATATAAAAAGATAAGGGAACTAAAAGTAATAAGCGACTGGACATAAAGTGTTAGGGTCTATGAGCAAATGTACTAAGACTAAAGAACAACTTGTAAAAGCTGAGAAGGAATAAACTTATGTGAATTTAATGAGATTTCATGAAAAGACATATGACTGAGGGAAATTATTACTTGAAATGATTAGGTTAAAGACTTATACCTAGAAGCCTATTAATCAGAGCTAAAGGATTGAGGTAGACTAGTGGCTAAAATGAATAGAAGGAAAAATTATGGAAGTAATTTAACTAAAGTACCGTAAGGATAGTTATAATATAAGAACTTGGTAGAATTATAGATGAGGAACACTAAGCCAATAACTAATAACGAACCTCATGTGACCTTGTAGATCATGAAAGTAAATAAAGTCTAGCAAATTAGTGAATAAATGAGCATAACTGAAGGCAGATAGGGGAAAAGTTACATATATCATTATGTAAGTGAAATTATTATGACTTATGTGCTTGCATGTGAGAATGTACATGGTATGTTTGGTTAAATTCACCACTGAGTGCATACTCAGCATATCAGGCTTTTAATACATAGATGGTAAATGTATGAAGGATATGAAGTAGACAACTAACAGTGTAGATGAAAACTGTCCAACTATGCCATTACATGATTAGACTATATAATATAAGTGAGTAAAGGCACTCGTGTATGTTGTAGGGTTGATTGGGTATTGGAATACTTAGTATTTTTGAGATAGCAACCTACTATAGTGATAATAAATTAAATTGGTAGCTGTAAATAGCCTAGGCTGATATTTGACTGTAGGATCAGGCATGTAAGAGTCATATGCTTGGTAGGATTATCTCATACTGTAGGAGCTATTATGGAAAAAAATTTTTAGACTGATCCATGAATGATTAGGTAAAAGTTAAATGAAAGGCCCCTAGGGATATCCAAGGATGGGTGACCTCACAGGAAGTAGCACATCCTGCCTGTTTACTAGTGGAAATGGGCAAGGGGTGTTACAAATCTAACTTGGCCCAAGATCTAGCCCAAAGCCTATGGACTTATAAGAAAATATGCCTAAGTCTGCATGGACTAAGTCATATAAGTTTGTATGAACCTATCGATGTAAAAACTTCTAAAAGTGCAAAATTCCTATTCAAGCACCAATTTCTAATCCTGGCAAGACTTTGCTTCTCTTGAACAATCATGCTATTCACTAACCTTATAAATACCCTTCCTGTTAACCTATTTTAGGGGAGAAAAATAAGAAATATAAAAGGAATACATAAAAAGACACAATTAAAGACTCTACAACAAGATCACTCTACTAGTCCTAAGCCCTCACTAAAATAATCATTCTTTCAAAATCCAACCATTGTCTTGTTGCTTGGTGCTAAACTTCAAGGCAAAATCTAAGGCTCCTTTCATCATATTCATTCACTTATTTGTGTTATTTGATGTAACCAATGATTTCCTATGATTAATTGACATGTGAGGTTATTATGTCATCCTTACATCAATCTTTAGAGTAGGTTAACCTTTTAAACTATTGTAATCGTGTTTTAATCATTCAAAGAAAATTGTAATCATACTTGCTTTCTAGAACTAATGACTAAGTTTGCATGAACCTATTTTAATGAATATGAGGTCCGCATGGACCTATTATTTGAATATGTATATAATATGAGGTTTGTATGGACTATTATTTGATAACAGTATCATGTTTACCTTGTGTACCATATTTTAATGTATCATGTTCACCCTGTTAGCATGCCTTTGTTCCTTTATCATATTGAATGATCCTTCCATTCCCTAGCATGTATATTATTGACATTCTTAAATTAATGTATAGCCCATACAGACTCCCTTTCATGAAGAGTGTAGTTCGCATAGACATATTTTCTAAATTTTAATCTTTATGAATATTAGTATTTATCTTTATGTCCTTCTTTGCAAGATTAATATGTCATTTTCCCATTGATAACAATTATTAAAGCATATTCCCCGATCATTCACATCTTTATATACATTTATAACATGTACTATTAAAATTCTATTTGACATTGTCATTAGGTCCTCACTGACCACTATTTAGTGTTATTAATCTCTTTTCTTTGAGTTGTATACAAGTAACCCTTATCACTGGAGTAATAGTCCGGATAGACATATAACCCTTATGAGCAATGGTTTGAATGAACATATTCTAGAGCCTCATAAAGTCTACAGGACCTAATGCCATACAAACGGGACCAATTTTATACTTTGGATTACTTCTTTTGGTTTTGCATTATTTATACTTCATTGCTTATTCTGGGGTTTTAATAGCTAGTAAATTACTTATTTTACACGCTAAAACTTAACTTCACATCAGAAGGTTGTCTACCTGATTAAATGGTGTTTTCCTTCAACAAAATGGTTTTAAGTTTTCTTTAATCAAAAGTCACATAAAAAATGTATTTCTAAAAGCTAATCTCCTAAATATGGGAGTTGGCCAATTATTGTGAATTCCTATGGAATTACGGGTAATTGTCAAGTCACAGCATGACTAATTAATAACCCAATTTTTGGATGTATAATACTCCTTGTTGTATACTTTAAATATCACAATTTACTTTTTATATATGAAAAGGTGACATAACTACTTTAAATATAATGTGTGCTTGCTTGAAAAGGGATTAATAAATGTTACAATATATAAAAAAGGCATATTATTAGGGCATAAAAAAGATCTGAATTCTAAACTTTTCTGGTACAGAAGATCAGAGGACTTAGTGTAGAAGCTAGGTGGTAACTCCACTAACCACTCTCATCCCCAGTAAAAATACATAATCTCTACAGTGGCAACTCCATTAGGGACTGAGAATCTTAATCTAAAAGTGCCCAAATATTATGCCATCTAATATTCTAATTTTTATCAATCCCATGTATTGTATCCCATATAAACTATATCCCTTTTACCATGGATGGTGTTGTGACCCATGACTCTATATTTCTTTCAAGAATATAGAAGTGCTAACATATCCATCACTCACAAGGCTTGTGCCTTCGGGTATATGAAAAGGTTAACTAATTGGTCAATATTATCCTTGATTAGAAATACCCATAAGGAGGGACCTCTACTTATGAGAGCCGTGAGCACTTTTGACAAAACCATAAGCCTATATAGTCAACCTTAGCAACTTCTTTTAGGTTACATGACCCTAAAAGATTTTGATTGCATTATGATTGCTATGTGGGCTTATTGCATTTAACCTTATTTGAAGTGGGGGCAAGCCCATTGTGTCTTTTATCTGGAATGGGCCCAACCTAATTTCACCTCGAATAAGACTTAAATGTCATAGACCACTATCCTTGCATGCACTTTAAATACGAGAGGTCATTGGGCCTAATTAAGCCCACATTCAAACCTATGCATCCCTTAATGATGTTTAGGTAAGCCCATCTAGGAGCAATGTATGTGTGGGAGTAATAACATTGGAAGGCTTATTGCTTTGTGTTTGTCCTTGTACATCTAACATGTATCCTTTTTATATGCACATGCATAATATTTCAATGTACCTACTATATAACATAAACTTTATATCCTTTTTGTTTTCTATGTACCATTTATAAATCATGTTTTAATGCACATATACGACTTAGCTTAGACCTTGTATACCATATGTATCTCAAGAACTTTTAACATTTCCATCCTAATATCCATGCATTATACACACAGTCATGCATTAAGTATACTTCACACAAGCACATACTACACATCAAAGGTTGTCATCTTATAAAGGATCATTAACTTCCAATATATTATACTATGTGTCCATATTTATATCATTCATGCACACATAAGCATATCATGCACCATCTTAGATAATTCATGCATCATTACTAACCCTCTATTTTACAGCAACCATTAATCCATCTACAATCTACCAAAAAGAGCGATCATGCCTGGAAATGAACTAGTAATGAGGACCATGCTATATGAGGCTTTTCAGGATATGGAGAAAAGGATGATGGCTATCATAACTAGTGCACTATCAAGCATGAATGCTCGGCAATAAGAGGGCCAAACTTTTATTGCTAAAAATAAGAAGAAAGAGAAGGCAGATAACTAGCTTTTGAAGAAGAAATACCTTTTATTAAGTCTACCTATAATAGGGTTCCACCATCCAAATATGATAAGGAGGATCATATTAAATAACTAAATGAAAAACTAGATGCTATGAGTTACCTAGTGACCAGGGGCTAAGACATCAACCTAGAGGACATCAACCTAAAACCTGATCATGCCATGCCCTACATGTTCAAAATGCCAAATTTGAATAAGTTTGATGGCACTTCTTACCTAAGGACTCACTTGAAATAGTACGCGGTAGCCATGAGATCTACCAACTTGTCAAAAGCACAAATAGTGAGTCTATGTAGTATGTCTCTAATTGGGCAAGCTCTGGATTGGTACCATAGCTTGGAAAGGAATATCAAAGTAAACTAGGAAGAATTAGCCCATATATTCTACAAGCAATACTCAAATTGTGAGACCATCAAGATAACTCTCAAAGACTTAGAATTGGTATGCCAAAAACCCAATGAATCCTTTTCTGAATATTTGGAATGATGGAGGGACAAGGTGCTCAAAATGAGAAACAAGCTAGATGATGTCGACCAGATAAAAATGTTCATTAGGAATGCTAATAATTAGATGAAAGTGGGGCTATCTGCTAAAGGCATTACCACATGGGAATAGGTCAAGGACATAGCCATTGATGTAGAAATGGACTCTAAAAATAAAAGATTTAGGAATAATGGCAATAATGGCTTGTAACACCCCCTACCCATTTTTACTTAAAACAGGCAAGGTGTGCCACATCCTGCTGAGGTCACCTATCATTGGATATCCCTAGGGGCTTATCATTTAACTTCTACCCAAGTTTGACCAACTTTTACCAAACATGTCCTTATTTCATTTCTAATTAATTATCCTCTTATTACTTCTTATTTTGGTTCACTAAAACTCAAAATCGATCATATTAGGCAATTATAGAAAATCGGGCAGCATAACAGCTGCCCTGGCAACTAACCCTAAATAAACCTACAAAGAAAAACACTTCTAATCTCATTTTACAACCACATTACCCTCTGGACCATTTAGTCCTCCAGATCACAATCAATCATCAGCAATATACATATATCTTAGAATCATAGGGTCATAGATCTATCAGCACACAATTATGCAATTACTGATATCATTGACATACAAAATTATACATGCATTTTTATTCATCATTTCATTTTTTTCAGATAACCCATAACCCATAGCTCATCTGTATACATGAGTGCATCTATACAAAACTCAAAAGGAAAGACAAAAAGTACCAAAGGACTCTATGATAGGTACACTGGTGACTCCTAGTGTTGACCGCCGCTCCGTCTATAGCCTACACATTGAAACACCAACACACTGAGTATGAACTTAGTGGTGAAATAAATCAAACATATTATATTAGAGAATGCATACATGTAATAAGTCATATTCCTTACACATCAAGTGACCCTAACACCTTTATGTCCATTCACTTATTAAATTCAATTTACTTATCTTTCTATACAGGTAAATTTATTACATTAAAGGCCCATGCCAGATAGACAATGCTTTAAGACACCGGATAACAGGACTATCTTATACAGTGGCCCACTTTTAGAACCTAGGTAGCTGCACTTACCTTGCTCGATAGTAAGGACCCATCTATAGACCACTCCTAATACCAGACTAGCAGATAGCAAGGACCTGTCTGTAGACCACCCTTAATATTTACAATCACATCAATATCACTAAGGGTGGATGGTAGGGACCCGTCCATAGACCACTCCCAATATCCATAGATAGATACACAGGTAGCAGGGACTAGCCCAGGTGCACCACCAAATACCCAATAGTGTAGGGTTCAAGTCAGAACCTCAACGACTGCACCCACCACAATCAACACACCATAATAGGCCTAGAAGGACCAAACTCTCTAGTAGCTACTAATGCCTTAGTTGACCAATTAACCCATCCAGTGGCTATCTAACCGATAGGCCAATAACTATTTTAGACTATGATTATTAATATTTTACATTATCCAATTAAAGTTTAACCTTAAGTTACATTTTAAGACAAAAATCCCACAAGTCACCATAACTTTTCCCACGATCGCAAAGTTACTATTCATTTGGTCACTTTTGTGTTTTATGCCTTTCATCAATTATGATATTCAACTCCTATTTTCTTTATTTATTTATGCCATTATACTTATACCAAAACCCCATTATAAGGTACATTACCATGCCATACTTCTAGTCACATTTTTTCATACAAATAGTTTATAATTTCATGCAATATAAAGTACCATAATTTTTTTTTCTTATATTTTTTCACTTCATTTGTACCCCATTTTGCCACATAATGCATCAAACACATGATCACATATGCCATACACCAATACACACACATTTTGGCCATATTATTCTAATATACGTACACAAAAAAATTTTCTCAATTCAACCTACCAATCCTAATATTTTAATGCCAATTACATAGTTAAAATGCCATTTTTCCTAAATAACATGCCTATACCCACAATTAAACATTTCCATACAATGTTCATGCATACAAATGTGACATACACATAGACATAGTAAGTTTGAGTTTATTCCACATACCTAGGGTGTGTGTACACCCTTTTCTCCATCACTTTTAGCCTTATTACCTTGGGTTTCCTCACTTCAATTTGGTACCCCTAAACATGCACCAATTGGACTTAGAAAAATTCTCAAAAAAAATATCTAGAGCTCCAATTAAAATTCTAAAACTATAGTGATTCTTAGAATTACTTAAGCTATCTATCTCGAAAATAAAAAAGGGGATTAGAGAGCTTACTCTCACTTTTCTCACTATTCACCCAAGTGGTGAATTTCCCAATTTTGAACCCTTTTCTTCAAATTCTTGGTGGAATTGATGTCTAGAGATGATGGAGGTTTAATTTCCAATCTTTTTCATAAAATTTTGGGGAGAGATTGGAGAGAAAAGGATGAAAATGGTGGTGTTTGCATGGAGAATAGTGTCAGCTTATGAGGTTACTTAGGGAAAAAGATGAAGGGTGGCACATGTGAGGAGACTTGTGCAACTACTTAAGTGAGGTGGGTTGGATGCTTTTGATTGGCCCAAATGACCACCAAATGACTAAAATGCATTTTCTATCAATTTTCACTTTAGAAATTCATAGAAATTTCACTGGGCCTCCAAAAATTCTCATTTCAATTTTAAAAATCCTTGATTAGTGAGACTAGGACCTATGTAAAATTTCAAGTCAAATTTCAACAGTTGACTTTTTTGCACTCTTCACCTGCCAAAATAAAATGTTCAGAAAAAATATCTATTGACCTCAAAAAATTACAATTCCTCCATCATCATACTCAGTGGAATTGTTGAGGTTCAAGGTGTGGTATTTTTGAGACTATCCGAGCACATCTTGGGGCTGTCCCGGCTCGACCTCATTTTACTTCCTTATCCACTAGTTATTGACCTAAAATGATTTGTTGGTTCTATTAAATTTTTTAATTTATTCATTTTCCCTATTTTTAGGCCTGTCAAAGTTTTATGACCAATACACCAGTCATCAGAGTCGAAATGATAGCCTGCACCATAGGAAACATCACTCGGGCCTAGAAGGTACTATCCATAAGACCTTAACTATTAGGCATTACAATTCTTCCCCTCTTAAGAAATTTCATCCTTGAAATTACCTAAGGTAAAAAGATAAGGGTACTACATCCACATTTGCTCCTCACTTTCCCACATCCCCTCAGTTGTGTTGTGGTGCCTTCATAACACTTTCACTAGTGGAATCATCTTGTTCCTCAGCTGCTGCACTTCTTTAGCCAAAATCTACAATGGTTTTTCCTCGTATGTCAAATCTAGTTGAACTTGTATCTCCTTAGCAGCAATCACATGTGATGGATCTAATCGATACTACCTCAACATGGATACATGAAAGACATCATATATCCGCTGCAACTTAAGTGGCAAGGCAGGTCTATATGGCAAAGGACCCACTCTCTCCGCGATCTCGTAGGGCCCAATGAATCTCAGACTAAGCTTGCCCTTCTTGCAAAATCGAAGTATCTTCTTCCATGGCAACTCCTTTAAGAACACTCAATCCCCAACTTCGTACTCAATGTCCCTTCTCTTCATGTCTGCATAAGACTTTTGTCTATCTAAGGTAGTTTTTAACCTTTCTCTAATCACTTTAACTTTCTCCTTAGCATCTCAAACCAAATCAGATCCAACAATCCTACTTTCTCCTAATTCACTCCAATAGAGAGCAGTTCTACATCGATAACCATACAATGCTTCATATGGTGGCAAGCCTAAACTAGCCTAGTAGCTATTGTTGTGCGCAAATTCTGCTAGTGCCAAATACTAGTCCTAGTTGCCTTTAAACTCAATGGCATAGATACGTATCATGCTTTTTAACACTTGTATCACTCTCTCATATTGACCATCTATCTGAGGATGGAATGTAGTACTATAGGTCAATTGAGTACCCAAGGCTTCCTACAATTCTTTCAAAACCTAAAAGTAAATCTCTGGTCTCGATATGAGATTATGGCTATTACCACTTTATGTAACCTCATAATCTCATCAATAAACAATCTGGCCAATTTCTCAGATGAGTAGTCCATCCTAATAGGTATAAAATGGGATGTCTGTGTCATAGGCAATCCCATGACAAAATACATGGTGATCTTTTCCCACTTCCATTATAGAATTGTAATTAGGTGTAGTAATCTAGAAGGAACTTGGTGTTCTACTTTCACCTGCTGACATTTTAAACAATGAGCCATGTACTCAGCTATCTCACATTTCATCCCTGGCCACCAATAATGAGGCTTCAATCAAAGGTACATCTTTATGCTTCCTAGATGTATAGAGTAAGGAGCCTCGTGAGCTTCTCTCAAAATCTGCAATCTCAACTCGTCTACATTAGGCACACATAGCCTATTTTGGTAATATAGACTTCCATCTTCACTCAACTCAAAGCCTATAGCCTTCCCCTCTTTGACTGTACCCACTATCTATACTAACTGAGTATCTTTTAACTAAGTATCTTTCACTTGCTACAAAAACTAGCCTTAACTTGCAATTTAGCTAACACTGCACCTTCTACTGTGTACTCCACTTTGGCATGCATCAATCTCAGAGTAGCTATCATCTTTTAGCTCAAAGCATCTATAACTACATTCACCTTCCCTAGATGATAATCGATCAACTAATCATAGTCCTTAATCAACTCTATCCATCATTGTTGTCTCAAGTTCAATTCCTTCTATGTAGGTAAATACTTTAAGCTCTTGTGATCCATGTAGATGTAGCATCTCTCTCCATACAAGTAGTGTCTCCACACCTTCAATGCAAAAACAATCATTGCAAGCTCTAAATTGTGTGTGGGATAATTTATCTCATGAGTCTTCAACTGTCTAAAGGCATACGCAATCACTTTTCCTTCCTGCATCAACACACAACCAAGTCCGTTGAGTGATGCATCACTATAGATCATGAACTCCTTACCTTATTCTGGTTGAGTCAAGATGGGAGCTTCTATCAACATCTGCTTCAACTTATCAAAGCTAGTCTGACACTTATCATCCTACTCAAACTTCACATCTTTTCTAATCAACCTTGTCAATAGAATAGTAATAATCGAGAAACCTTTCACAAATCTCCAGTAATAACCTACCAATCCTAGGAAGCTTCGAATCTCAGTCACATTCCTAGGAGGATTCCACTCTAACACTGCTATCACCTTACTTAGGTCCACCCTAATACCTTTAGCTAAGGCAATGTGACCTAAGAATGCCACTTCTTCTAACTAGAACTCATAATTGCTCAACTTGGCATACAATTGCTTCTCTCTCAATGTCTACAATACAATCCAGAGCTGTTGTTCATGTTCCTCCCGAGTTGTGGAATACACCAATATGTCATCTATGAATATGACCATGAACTAGTCGAAGTATGGCTTTAAAACTCTATTCATTAAGTCTATAAAGGCTATCGGGGCATTAATGAGCCCAAATGGCATCATTAAGAACTCATAATGCTCGTAACATGTTCTGAAGGTAGTCTTTGAGATATCACCTTCCTTAATCTACAACTAATGGTACCCTAACCTCAAAGCAATCTTAGAAAAGACACTGAAACCCTGTAACTAATCAAAAAGCTCATCAATCCTCAGTAATAGATATTTATTCTTAATTGTCATCCTATTCAGTTGCCTATAATCAATGCACAACCAGAGTGATCCGTCCTTCTTTTTCATAAATAAAACAAGAGCTCCCCAAGGAGAAACACTAGGCCTAATGAAGCCTTTATCTAACAACTCCTATAATTGCACTTTCAATTCTTTCAGTTCTGCTGGGGCCATTCCATAAGGAGTAATTAAGATTGGGTTCACACCCAGATAAGTCTCAATCTCAAAATCTAACTCCTGATATGGTGGCAATCCTAGTAACTCATCTGCAAATACATTAAGAAAATTAGGCACAATAGGCATTTGATCCAAGCTAAGGGTCTGTACACTAGTATCTATCATAAAAGCTGAGAAAGCTTCACATCCCTTTCATATAAGTCTCTTAGCTATTATAGCAAAAATCACATTATGTAGGGAGTCTCTGTTACCCATAAGAATTACCTCATGCCCAGCTAGGGTCTGAAGACTCAACCTCTTATTCTTAAAATCAATAACTGCCCTATGCTTTGATAGCTAGTCCATACCTAATATGATGTGAAACTCATGGAAGGGTAACTCTATTAGGTTAACTGGAAAAGTCTGACCATGTATCATTAGAGGATAGTGTCTATACACAGTGTTCACTATCACACTCTGACCTATATAGTTGCTCATTTGAATATCTAGGTCTATAGGTTGTAGTTTTAAGCCTTTATCTCTAGCTTGTGTGGTGCATATATATAAGTGTGTGGATCCTGGATCTATCAAAGCTAGTACAAAAGCATCAAGTAATAAAAATGTACCAGATATAGTATCCGGAGCCTCCACTTCCTCTCGGGCACGGATGGCATGCTGTCATGCCAAAGCTCTGGCCTCTGGTCTACCCCTCTGACTGGTTGTAACCTACTCTTGTCTCAATGGTCTACCAACTGTAGCTATAACTGAGGCTTGTGTCTGAACTACCTCTGCTAGCCTCTAAGGGCATTCCATCTGGTAATGGTCTCAAGCTCCAAAAATGAAGCATGCACCTCTCCTCTACCAACACTAGCCCCAATGGTTCTTCTGATAAGTCTTACACACATGTTGTGCACTCCTAGCAATGGACACAGGTGCACTGGATGCCTGTTGTGATAAAGGTGGTCGAGGTCTAAAAGAATACCCCTAACTAGTCCTCTGTGAAAGGGTCTACCTCTACCACTGCTAGCTCTGCTACCTCTAGGACTGCTGACCCTACTAAAAGTCCCTCAGCTTCTTGCTCTAACCTAAAGCTTAACTAGTCTGGCCTGCTGTGAAAGGCCTCTTCCTCTGAAATAATTCTCTCTTCTCTTACAGCATCTCTTTCATGTTATAGGCTAGTGCAACCAACTTAGAGAAATCTCGAATCTTAGGGGTCGAGATTTGCATCCTTGTCTCTACATTGAGGCCCTTCTCGAACCTCTTGCACTTTTTTTCATCATCCGATAAGAACTCAACTGCATACTAGCTCAAACAGTTGAAATCCTTCTCACACTCCGAAACTATCCTCCTACCCTCTCTCAAGTCAAAGAACGCCTATCTCTTCTTGTTTCTATAAAAGTCTAGGATATACCACTTCTTAAACTCCTTCAGAAAGAAGTCCCAAGTCAACTCAACAACTGCTCTTCTCATTTTCAGTCTATCCCACCACTGTTAAGCTTATTCTTGAAGTAGCAAGGTAGCACATCTTAAGTACTCTCCCTCAAGACACTCTAATTCCTCTAAGATTCTAGTGGTCCTCTCTAACTA
>CANXYI010996339.1:0-17836 GCA_948208565.1 Hura crepitans
GTTAGGAAGACGACACTTATAAATGCTAGATTTAAAGGAAAAATAAACTGGTGCAGTGGTCTATGTTCTGGACCTATGCCACTATACTAGAATGCATGCCATAATAAAGATCAGCCATAGCCTCTCCAAACACAAGTAGTAGTATCTAGTGACATAATGGAGATCAGCCTGTAAGCTTCCCCAACCACAAATAATTCTCATCAATAACTAGGTGATAAAATAGAGATCAGTCCATAGACCTATCCAGCCACCAATAAATACCATCAATAACTAGGTGACATAATAGAAATCAGTTTATAGACCTCTCCAACCACAAATAAAAATGACTATCTAAATATCAGACAACTAACAATTGCAAAACCCTAAGTTAGCTAGTCAACCCATCCAATGGGTGTCTAACTAATGGGCTAAGTAGCTTAATTTACATTCATTTATTGACCAAACATGTCCTTATAATATTTAAGTTCCAAAAATAGATAGTTGAAATTTTTATCTCATACTTTATTTTTCAATCGGTCTAGTATAGCCACATTTTGGCTCTACCGGGCAAAAATTCCAAGATAATCTTAAGTCTTATTATTGCCAATGGTTTAATATGTTATGATTTATCATAGCATTAGTTCTTAGGAAACTAACACTTTCTATTTAGTGACATTTTGGGTTCAGGTACTGGTCAACTGGATAGTTATAGGTCATTTCAACAAATTTTCAACATGCAATTCTAGTACTATTTTAAGTCCAATTTTCACTCAGTTTTTATTATCTTATTAAAAACATTCATTAGCCTAAAGCCAAATATATTTTCACTAATTCCCTGGTAAAAAAATATAGGCACAGATGCCATATATTGACATCTCAAAATTCTAATCCAAAGGCATAAATTTAGGTCCATTCACATGCTACATTTCAATTCACTTCTTAAGTCTATATACTAAGCCTTTGCCAAAAGTTTTGGTTTAATGTTATTCATTCACTTATAAGTGCTTTCTCAATATTTATACAAGACTAATTTAAGGTCCTTTCAAGTTTATTCATCAAGCCCTTATAACACTTGTCCATTAACACTAAATGAAGCCAATTCATATGCCTTATTTCACATTACAATTTAGGCCCTTTTTCTAATTATTCTCTAAATATGAGTCAAGGTCAACATACATACTTTTAAGCATTCATAGTCATCATAAACATTCATAATTCATTTCAACCTTAAATCATTTAATACCATGACTTTAACCTTATAAGATTTTGCATAAATCACATTCCAATATGGGTTAAACAACCAAACTAACTCACATCCCATAGGGTAAAACTTTCGGGATCTATGGCATGTAAGGCAAATCACACTTTTTTGTTAATAATACCATGCATTTCTAGTTTTAAAATAGTGTCTGAACATATACATATGTGCATTAGTACATGCCATTTATTCTAGGCCATGCACACCCAAATTTTTTATGCATCAAGCCATGCAAACACCCTTAATACATAGCAAAGCTCTTAGGTACTTAACCAAAACATGCTTGTTAATATAATTTCATGCCCCTAACAATTCAATTCCACTTTTTAACCAGCCAATTAACCTTAAACCTTACCCTAAGCCATACATGACCACCTTAGGTACTAAATTAATTCAGAGCAGCAAGTAAAATTAGGCACCAAAACACCATTACCCTAAACATTACACAAATAATACTTGCACATAAGGACATCTATCATTCAATTTTCAGTTTCCATTCATTTAACATAGCACTAAGCTATCCTAGACTAATATTTATAGCCTCCCAAAAACTCATAGCATGATGAAAACAACTTGAATTCACTTTAAAGGTGCCATCTCCACTATGCCTAGGCTGCCAACTTTGATTCTAGCCCCTACGATAACTTTCTCCTCTCTTCTTTAAGTTTTTTTGTCCAAATTCACCTCAAACACCAAGTACATATATTCCCCTAGGTGTTAAGTACCCCAAAGAAGTAATTCCAACCTAGAAAAATCAAGAAAACTCAAAAAAGGGCCATGGAAGCTCACCTTTGTCCTTTGTTAGATTGATTCTGACCCCTAGACATTTAGGGATCTTTAATTTCTTCATGAGAGCTCCTTTGGCCTTTATTCCTCTTTAGGAAGTTTGTTAACATCCTAAAGAAATTTTTAGAATCTAGAGACTCTAGAAATGCCTTAAGGAAGAAGGAGAAACTCCCTCTCTAAGCTGTTGTGGCGTCATTGTCCATTGTAGCAAGGGAGGAGTTCCTTTGCTCTTGATTAAGTGGATTACCCACTTGGCATTCACCCTTGCCACTTGGCAAGGGTGGTAAGACACCTAAAAAATTTTAGAGTGGGTACTATAGCCATCCAGGCCACTCAACACTTCTAGAATTTTTGATAACCTTTAAAAATTCACAAAAATTCAATTCGATCGCCAAAAATTACACCTTTTTTAAAAAAATCATATTTTAATCACCTCTACTTTTCTCATAAATTTTTGTTACCAAATTCCATTGATAGGCAATTTTTAGACTATCTTGTTTTACATGCCAAACTAAAAAAGTATGAGAATTTGCAAATGACCTCTAATTTCTAAACTTCATTCACTAGTGGACTCAGTATAAGCTTTAGTGTCCATTATTTTCGGGTCCGTCCAAGTACATCTTAGGTCAATCCCGGCTCAAAAAAGTTTTATGGATCGATGGGTAGCTTATAGTTGAAAATGGATTGTTGATTTTGCTAATTTTTTAAATTTTGCGCTATTCATTAAAGGGAAGCCCCTCAAAGTTTTGTGACTAGTGTCACTGCCTCAATTTACATGTAAGGACTTGGTACCCCGGGTGCACTTCTTGGACCCAGTGGCACTATTCATAGAGCCTCAGAGCACAGGCATTACACATATTTCTTATTCTAATAACATCCATTCATTTTCCTATTATTACACTTTAGCCTATCACTTTTGGCTAGAAGCATTTCATTTGATTAAATTATACTATAATGTTACATGAATATCTATATCATGCTATGATCCATGAATTATGTAACTATTTTTCCATTAACTTATGTCTACTTCATGGCAATAACATATCACATGTTTAATTATATATATGTCTATATCATATTGTAACTCATAAATCTTATCACTATAATTGTATTAGCTTATACATGCTTAAGTCATAACATATTTCCTAATTCTTGGTTAACTTTTTTTCTACTTGATAATAGTGTTTTTTAATTCAACATAATATATCTTAAATAAAGCCTTTGGTAACTCACTCCCAAAATGACCCTTGTGGAAGGGTAAACAGGCTTATAAGCTAATAACTATAAGCTAATAAATTTGATAAATATCTATAAGCTGATAAATATATGTGGCCTCAGCTAATGTCACTGTAAATAGCTTATATGGCACTCATACTGAGCTATGAGCTATTACAAATCTACATAAAATCCATCTTTGGCATGCTAATGCTACCTTAACTTGGATTTTGTAAGGTTTACCACATGTTCTAAGTCTTTAATTCTATTCTATTATGTTATTGAGTTGTTTTCACTTACCTTACTATGTTTTCTTATAATACTATCTTGATATTTTAGGGCATGGGTAAAGCTCTTAGCATGAAAGATTCTTCTCTGACATAATTTCCTTAATCATATAAAGTTGGGTTCTATAAGGTTCTATTTGTGTCTTCTGCTACACTTCTTGTACTCTAGTATTTTTGTTTTTTTAGAATAACCTAAGTTGTTGATTATTGGCTGATGATAAGCATTATAGGTTTACAATTTATCCTCAAAACACTGGACCTATATTCTATATTTCATTATAACATTATGTATGTATGCTTCCTACTCATGTTACATGTTCACATATGCATTTTAGGGTGTTATCACGTATATGCATGCTCTAGTCATATTATATGCTCATGTATGCATTTCATCATGTCATTGAGTAAATATATGCTTTAGTTATATTATATAAATATATCATGTTGTCTTATGATCATTTAAAAGAATTGCCACAAGAATTTATCCCTGCTGTACATTTGTAAGTAAATAGGACCACACTTTTCATGTAAATAGTTAGACTACTTACCTATTCATTTCATGGGTTGGCATACTCTAAGAACAAAGAACTAACACCAGAAGTAAATTGGTCATTTTCATAAACTTGGACCAAATTTCACTTAGTTCCTATAAAATATAATACTGTATAACATGGAAATTTCATTTCATTCACCTAATAATGATTTATAATTATATTCCCGACTTCTCATGCATACCCCATAAATTGCTCATTCCATACCAACTTTATATTTCTCGAATTATGAACTTATCAACTAACTTAAAATGCATTGTTTTGGGCATACAAGACTATTCATGCCTATCCCACTATCTATCCTTTAACTTTATTGTGCCATCAACCTAGGAAGAAATTAGAATGTGATTTTTGACTTTCATATCTTATTCACTTTTGAATTCTCCTTATGTTGTTAATCTTACCTTAGACTCTGTTTAGTTTAATGAGTTTTATTTATGTACCCTAGTGTATGTCACCTAATTGCCTAAGGAATCACTTTAACTTGCATACATAAGCTCATAAGAGTAGATTATAGTCTAATTCTCATGTCTCGCTACTTCATTATGGCTTAACTAATACTCATTTATGATTACACCACTTAGATTGGAAAACTGAATCCTAATGGCTAACTTTATGAATATGTGCCTCATTCGAATATATCTAGTTAGACTAATGTTTTAGTTTATCACATATACTAACAATTTTGATTCGTGTGGCACATGTTTTTCCTCTTTTATTACTCATTACCCTTTTATCACGTATATATAGATACAAATGTATACCCTAAGCATCCATTTTATACACATATACATATTTACATGATTATTATTATCTATATGCTAAGGTGCTAAGTCAACACTTATTATATAAATTTATATCAATGTGTTGACCTTGTTCCCTTTATTCCTCATTCACCATTATCTTACTCCCATCAGGACTCTTATCTAATATTTTATACATTTAACTAAAGCAAAATTACATCCTTAACAACCCCTAGGCTAATAAAGAAATTTACTATCATAAACCTAAACTAGTTTAACTAAAAATTTGCATGATGAAAAGTTCAATGTGACTATAAATCCATATTTCTACTCTCAACCCTATTCTCTAGTATTGCTAAAAGATAACTACTAGTAGTTACCATTGCTATTTAACTAAAATTGTAAATATACATACATACACAGACACAGACACAGACACACACATACACATATAATTTATTTATACATAGTGATTATTAATTCTAAATATATAAATTGTGCAATAATGCTTAATTCTATTTTTAATTACTATAATAGAAATTCAATGTCTAATTAAAATCTTATATATGTTTCGTCATTTACTTAATACCATACTCTACTTTTACAATTTCTAGTTTCACTCTTACTAGCTATAATAAGAGATAAATATATCCTACATCAATAGTGTTATTTAAACCTAATCTAATTGGAATTCCAATCTCTTTCAGCTATATTTTTTGATTTCCATATTCCTATGTTCATGCATTATTTGGTCTTGTATCAATTTTACATTTTATTCCTCTTAAATATTATATATATATATATATTTATATATTCAAATAATTTGCTTTTACTAACAACAACATTCCCATAATCTCAATTCAACTCACTAATATGTAAATTATAGACACAGACTAAGATTAAGCACTAACATTTATAAATGAAACCAAACTAGTAGCTGTTGTAGCTCTGTCCTAAAATTGGGATCAAGATTGAGGTGACTAGCCTTGAATTTCCCTCAAATTATGCTTAGCAGGGTGTTTTCACCCAACCCTTTTAGTAATAACAACACTATTATAGCTCTATATCAGCTCTTTTTTTCTCGCTATCATTATCCCTTTAAAAGTTCTTTTTGCTTTGTCATTCACTACTGTCATTATTTTCTTTCTATAGAAATTTTGATATGTGCCATCTCTCTCCTACAAGAGGAAGCTTTTCAGTAGTGGGAGAAAATAGTTAAGTGAAAAGCTATAGTGGATGTAACTTAGGGGTCTTTCCTTAAAGAATTTGAGATGAGGTATATTTTAAAGACTTATTTTGATAAGAAGAGGTAGGAATTCTTGTTTTTAAAATAAAGATGAAGATCCATACCAAAGTATAAGAAAGATTTTACTCGATTATGTAGACATGCAAAGGAATTTGTTTTGACATAAAAAGAGAGATTAAGAGGTTTCAAAAAGGCCTTAACATGGAGATCTAGATGTAGATTGCTACCTCAAATATTAAAGAATTTTCCTCTTTAGAGTCTACAGCATACACCATAGAGGAAATGCTAAAATAGAGAAGAGAGACCTTTCAGAAGAAAAGATCTTTCACACTAGGCAAGCTAGTTCAGCCCTTAATGCAGGAAAGAGATAGAAAGGCACTTAAGGCCCACAATAGTCTTAAATGTAGGGCCAAGTATAGAGGATAGACCAAGGATCATAGTCTAGGCCTAAAACATAGTAGTAGGCCACTAGTACTCTTGTTTACGGAACTTGTTGCAAAAAACATTATAGAGTTTGTTGGCATCCTAGGTAGAGAGGGTGATTCATTTGTTGGTCTCGAGAGCATTACTTGAGGGATTGCCCTAAGAAGCAAGCCAATGCCACTCAATTTTAAGCCTCATCACCTACACCTAAAAGAGGCTAGTGAGAGAATAAGAATGATTAAAGCTAGTACAAGTCAGAGGCTCGAGTAACTGTATGACAATATGTTATTTGGGCTAGAGATAAAGCTAAAGCACCCAATGTTATTATCGGTACATTCTTTTCATTTGATCTACCTATCTTAGAATTAATAGGTCCATAATCTACTCATTCATACATTTGCACTACATAAGCATAGGATGGGGGTTTAAAACCTAAACCTTTGGATATAGACATCATGGTTAGTTATCTTATTGACAAATATGTGATAGTTAATAGAATATATAGAGACTATCCTTTAGTGGTCTTAGAACATGTGTTCTCAGTAGACCTTATTGAGCTACCAATTTAATATTATCTTGGCTATGGATTAGGTGTCTAAACATCAAGCTATGGTAGATTATAAGTAAAAGAGGCTCATACTTAAGAGAGCTAATAGGAATAAGGTAATAGCAGTTAGGGAATGGAATTCTCTACATAATGTCATTTCAGTAGTTACAAGAAGATGATTAATCCAAAAAGGGTAGCATGTTTGGCCCATATGGCTATCATTGCTAACGTAGAATTAAGCCTCATCTTGATACTGGTAGTATGAGAATTTTAAAATATATTTCTAGATAAGCTACCTAGATTACCACCAAAACATGAGCTTGACTTTGAATTTGAAGTGTACCTTAGTATAACACCTCTTTCCATCACCCTATACTGCATGGCACCTATAAAATTGAAAGAATTAAAAGTGTAGTTGTAAGAATTACATGATAAAGGCTTTATTAGGTCGAGTGTCTCACCATTAGGAGCACTAGTACTATTTGTAAAGAAGAGAGATGGGTCACTTTGACTGTGTATTGATTATAGATAATTAAATAAGGTGACTATCAAAAATAAATATCCATTGCCGAGGATTGATGATCTCTTTAATCAATAAAAGGTGTAACCATGTTTTCAAAGATTAACTTGAGATTAAGGTATCACTAGTTGAGAATTAAAGAGTCTAATATTCTAAAGATAGCCTTTCATACTAGATATAGACATTATGAATTCTTAACAATGCCATTTAGGTTTACTAATGCTTTTACAACATTTATGGATCAAATGAACTGAATCTTCAAGCCATATTTGGATTAGTTAGTCATTATTTTCATTGATGACATCTTAGTGTACTCTAAGACAATGGAAGAACATGAGGAACGCTAAGGATTAAAGCTACAGACTTTGAGGGAGAAATAGTTATATGCCAAATTGAGCAAATGTGAATTCTAGTTAAATGTAGTATCCTTCCTGGGCTATATTGCCTTAATCGAATGTATCAAAGGAGACTTGAGCAAGATTAAGGCAATGTTAGAATAGAAGCCTCCTAAGAATGTAATAGAGATTCAAAGCTTCTTGGTATTGGCTGGCTATTATAGGAGATTTATGAAGGGATTCTTTATGATTATAGCCCCGATGACAGCTTTTAAGAAAAGATGTGAAATTTGTATAAGATGATAAATGCCAAGCGAGCTTTAAGAAGTTGAAAGCTATGTTGATTAAAGCTCCCATCCTTACACAACCTGAGTCGGGGGAAAGATTTTGTGATATATAGTGATGCATGACATAATAAGCTTGGATTTGAATTGATGCAAAATTGAAAGGTAGTAGCATACACCTCAAGGCAATTGAAACCACATGAATAGAATTACCCAACACATGACTAAGAGTTGGCTGCCATTACTTTTCTAAAAGTCTAGAGACATTACATATATGGTGAAATTGCTACATCTACACCAACCACAAGAGTTTGAAATACCTTCCTATATAAAAAGAGCTAAATCTAAGGAGTCCTTAGATAGGAGTCTATAGTATCATGATAGGGAAAGTAGGGAATCTAAGGAGTCCTTATTAAGCCAAAGTGAGGAAGACTATAAAATTTGAAATCAAGATAGATGGGTATCTATGTTATCATGATAGGCTATGTGTACTTGAAGTAAGAGGCACTATAACACAAATCCTATAAGAGGCATATGATACTCCTTATGTAATACACCTTAAGAGCATAAAGATGTACCTTGACTTAAAACCATATTATTGGTGGCCTTAAATGAAAGGAGATAAGGCTCAGTACGCAGCTCGATGTCTCACATGCTTGTAGCTAAAAGCTGAGCATCAGGTTCCTTCTAGATTGTTTCATCCTAGAGCAATTCCAAAATGGAAATAGGAGAAGTTACTATTGATTTTTTGGTGGAACTAATTATGATTAGGAGTAAATGCAATGTCGTATAGGTAATTGTGAACCAACTAACTAAGATAGCACACTTTATCCTAATTAGAATAGATTTTTCCTTAGAAATGCTAGCATAGCTATACATATAAGAGATTGTGAGATTATATAATTTGTGCAACGCTTATAAAACTTGGCTTTATAAATAGTACTTCTCGAGTATTATTAAGGTTCTTGAGTAGTGGACCCCCACTAAAGTGACCTAAAGGGGTACTAGTCATAAAACTTCAAAGGGTAAGATAAGGCATTAAATAAAATAATTAAAAGTAGCTAGTGAACTAAAAAATTCTTTTACATTGATATCTAATGGATAGCAATCTTAGTTTGAGTTGTGATATAGAAAGGTCAAGATGTGCTTGGGCTGACCTAAAAATAGCATAAGCTAAAGGTCAAAAATTCTAAATAGTCTAATGGTGAAGAAATCTTAATTTTTTAATATTGATAAATATTTCTTTTGAATTTCTTATTTATGTGATTGAAAAATTAAGAATGTTTCCTTTGGCTTTTTGGCATGAACCTTAAGGAGTCCCTTAATTGAAAAATTGTAGAGTTTTTGGTGTCTTAAGAAGTAATTTTGTTCATCATAAAGATTAACATTAAATTTTTAATGCTTAAAACATAAATAGAAAAAAAAACTGACTGTTGACTTGTTAAGTGGCTAGATCATGGCCGTTTGTGTGTTTAATGTATAATGGTGGGCTTATGTGAGTGTAACACACAGGATCACCATTTCATCTTATTCCTCCCTTAGGTGTGTCCAATACCATTCTTAAAGGAATAACCTCCCCCATTTTTGCTTTAAATACCCCGAAATCACCTAAGAAACCCTCGAATATTATACTCCAATTAATCCTCGTCATGTCTAGATTCTTATTTTGGTGTTTGTTTTTTGAGAAAAGGAAGTATTTTAGAAAAAAAAAAAAGAGTTTTCAAAGTTAGGGTTTTAAAAACCCAAAAGCAAGGTAAGCATATTTTTGGAGTTCTAATATTTCTTTATGATATTACAAGTGCTTAAAACTATGACAGCGTGTTATTTTCGAGTTTGGATTTGTGTAGATTTTTCTATGAATTTTTCTAACATATTACTCATTATGAAATTTAGACAAAGTGGAAGAGAGGAAAGCTAAGGGCAAAGAGAAGATGTAAAGTGATATTTGGGACACCGAGAAATCACTTTGTAAATGCATTTGATAAAATATGTGTACATTTTGCATTTTTATGCATTTTAAGTTTGAATACTTATTATAGATGTTGTAAGTTTAGTAGTTTAGATGGTTCTAAAATAATTTTGGTGGCATAATAAGGTTTAATGTATACTAAATAAGTGAAATAATAGAGAAATAATGAAAAACAATTGTATTGGTGAAATGTATACTTGGCTGTATGTAATGTGTATAAAGGGTAAAATGGTTATTTAGAACAATATGGTCAAAATGTTTATACTTAAGCTACATTTGGATAATTAATCATGCTAGTATAATGTTTGATGGAAAGGAATACAATATGTTGGAAATGAGGTACATTATATATGCGTTATGAGTATGCATTTTTGTGTGCACATGTATAGGTTGCATGCAAGATGTGATAAAACGTAAGATATAATACATGTTAAATTGTAATGTTGACTTTGAATGTGGAACATAAGGCATCTAATGGGAAATATGAGTGGTTTATATTGGTATCAATGATGTAAAGAAAGATATTATTATGATCATATGTTAAGTATAATGATCAAATAATTTAAAAGCATATAAAGTAAAGTGTCGAAAGCCCATATGTGTTAGTCAACCTATTAGATAGGTTGACCGGTCAACTAGAGAGTTAGCAGCTACTAGACATTTGGCATTATTTTTATATGGGTGTGGCTACTATTAGGACTATTTGGACCGCTTGTATATTGTTATAATTCGTTGTATATTCATATATCTTAATGATTTATATGGGTGCAGTTGCTGGTAGGTCTAATAGAATCACTGCACATAATTTCATATGGGTGCAACTGCCAGAGGTTCAATAAGGCCACTACAAAATTATTATAACCTATTATGCTAGTGTAATAACAGTTAGGTGTAAAATGTGGGCCATTACACATCATAATCTTAATGTCTAGTATTGGGATTCATGTTTGTCAAATATGGGTTAGTTTGTTAATTAATTAATGAAAATTTATGTGCATTATAAAATAAATAAAAGTCTTGATAATGTGAAAAAAATGTATATGATATGACTATATTAATGTAATATGACAAGGGTGTACATGTATACAGTGTGCATGACAATGTGTGTGCATTTGATGTGTTATAACTACATGGCATTGCATGTTTAATATGAATTTGTGTGCATACATGTGCAATCATATTTTATTGAACATAGCACTATGCTTTATTCTTAGCATATCATATTTTTTAATGTATAGGTAGTAGATAGATAGCTTCAGCCAGCCTCAACAATAGTAGTGTAGTGCAGTAGAGTTAATACAAATGTTTTGGTATATTTTAATTTTATAGTGTGATGTAATTTCATATATAGTTAGCACTCATATGTAAGCATAATATGACTAGGATGTTATGATATGTATTATGAAGAAAATAAGTTGGGATGTCAACCTATATTGCACAGGCTATGTTGTTATGACTTGCATATGTATGAGTGTGAATGCATGTTACGATATGACTGCTTAGGATGTTAAGATGAGTTAAGGACTAAAGGGTCTATGATGTTTCTTGATGATTGAGATGATATAGAAGTGCTATTTTCTGTAGGTTTTATTTGGGATATGTTAAAATACATCATCATGCTATAGAAATTTTGTTGTAATAAGATAATTATAATAATATGTATGATTTTTATATAAAAGAGTTTTAAGAAGATAATGGTAGAGTTAAGATAAGTTGGTTATTTTGTCATCTCTTATTTAGATGGGTAACAATTTGGGTAGGAGGTGTCATAATATGACATCCCTTATTTAGATTTAGCTACTAGGTCAAGGGAGGGGTGTCACAATGTGCTACTCACTATTATATCTAATTGAGATCCTAGATTCACTTATAAATTATAAAAGAAATTGCAAGATGCCTTGGGTACCCGTCTCACTCTTAGTATATCTTTCCACCTATAGAAGGATAAACAGTCAGAGCGGGTCATATAGATACTTAAGGATATGCTACAGAGTTATGCCATAGAGTTTAAAGGAAGATGGGATCAGTATTTGCCCTTGTCTACATTTGCTTATGATAATAGCCATAAAGCCAGCTTAGGCATGGCTCCTTATGAGGCATTATATGGTAAAAAATTTAGAACTCCACTCTATTAGAGTAAAGCAAGTGAGAACAATTTCATGGGACCCAAAATTGGTTAGAGATGATGAAGAGAAGGTCAAAATTATTAAAGAGAGATTAAAATTTGCTTTAGACTAGTAGAAATCAAATGTTAACCTAAAATAGAAAGACATTGCATTTGAAGTTTGTGAAAGGGTGTTCCTTAAGGTATCACCATGGAAAAAGATGCTCCAATTCGGCAAAAAGAATAAGCTAAGTCTAAGATTTATCGGTCAATATGAGATTATAGAATGTATAAGACTAGTAACTTATCGATTAGCTTTACCATAAAAATTGTAATAGATTTATAAATGTATTCCATGCATCCATGTTAAGGCGATACAGACTAATCCTTCTCATGTTGTACCAATAGAGGAAATTCAAGTGCAACTAGATTTGACCAATGAATAGGAACTGATGCAAATCCAGGCAAGAAAAGTTAAAGAACTGAGAAATAAAACAATACCGATGGTGAAAGTTCTATGGAGGCACCATAAAATTGAAAAGGCTACCTAAGAGTGTGAAGAATAGTTGAAATTTCAGTATTCTCACTTATTTTCACAAGGTAAATTTCAAGGACAAAAATTCTTAAGAAAGGAAGGAATCATAACACCCAAAAATCCTGATTTCATAAATAGTACTTTCCAAGGGATAAATAGTATTTCTTAAAAGATTGGGCCTCATTAAGGTGACCAAGGGGGAAGGATTAGTCATAGAACTGAGATGGGCAAAATAATGATAAAAATTAAGTCATTAGTAGTAACCATTGAGCCAATAAAATTTTTCACACTGAAAACTAGTGAATAGTGACTTGAGTTTGTATTGAGTTAAAAATTTGTTAAGATGTGCCTGGACTAACCCAAAAATAGCTTCACCTAAAGGTCAAAAATTCCAAAGGCTCTAATGGTGGTGGAATTAGATTTTTCTAACATCGATTAATATTTTATTTGAATTTTTTTAAAAATATGATTGAATAGTTAATCGAGTTCCCTTTGGATTTTTGATTCGAGATTTTAGGGGTCTTTAAATTGATAATTTCTATAATTTTTGGCATAGAAAGAGATAATTTTTTTATGCCTTGAACATTAAAATAACATTTTTTATGTTTAAAACATAAATAGGATTAATCTAAACTATTGAAATGCCACATCATGCGATCTAGGCCATCCACACTTTTAATATAAAAGGGTATGTATGTATGCCACATATGTGAACCACTATCTTCCTCCCCCTAATTCCTTCATAGGTTGACACCATTTCTTCTCCATCCTTCTTTTCTTTTTTCTTTATCCAAATCCTAATTTAAGCACTTTTCTACAAATTGATCTACTTAATATTGCCTTTGCAATCTCTTAAACACTATTCTAGTGATAGAAATACAAAGGAGTGCCTATTTTAAGAGTTTTCAACACTTGATTAATAGAGACAATTTTCTATAAGTGATTTTTTTTAAGGTTTATTATTTTTCTAAGGAAGTATTTGAGGTGTAGATGATAGATATGTGGTTAAATTATAATTTGGACATTTATAAAATTTATTATGATTTTTCTGTGGTTAAAACCTATTATGATTGTCGAAAAAGAGAAGAATTTATTAAAGCAAGGGAAAGACAAGGTTTAAAATGTGCATTTAGAGTTCTTTGGAGCCCTTATAAGTGAATTTAATGAAACAAGTATTATATGTTATCTATTTGTGTAATTACAGTGTGTTTGCATGTGTATGGAATAATTTAAATGTGTATAATTGTGCATGATGAATGTGTGCATAAGATCAATTGATGAACATGTATGTGTATACATGAAGAGAGGAAGGAAAAATAATATGTATGTTTATATGAATGAAATGGCTGAATGGTATAGCTATGGAGTATGAGTGTGTGCATTGGTGGTTAATAGAAATTGTGGTTTAAATGAGCTTATTGTTAGGTCATGAGTATGACTAGAATGAGGGACTATTGATAAATAAGATCTACATATGTTTTAGTGTAAAGGTTAGATGGTATGTAATAGAATTGTATGTGTGTGTGCAAATGATGTAATAGAAAGGCTAGTGTGTGAGTAATTATAAATGCATGTGATGGATAAAATTAGGATAAAAAATTGTTGTTAACTGAAGTATATGTGCATTCTGGTAACATAGCCATATGGCAAACCATGGAAATAATGTATGAACACTTGACCAGCCATATGGCAAACCATAGAAACAATGTATGAACACTTGACCTAACCATGTGCAACAAGGCATGAAATTATTGTAATGTGTGAGACCTACTATTATTGCATAAATGTGTGATAACTGTAGTCAAGAGAAATGGTGAAATGAGATGGGTAGGAGTAGACATTGAAATGTTAGAGCAATAACTAAACAAAAAATGTGCAAATGTAGCTTCGTATGGCAGAACATCGATTCTTAAATATAGAATGAAAATGAGAAAATGGCTAAGTTATGTAAATAATCAATGATAATTAGAATTGGCCCATATTAGCTAGACCACCTACTAAATAGGTTGACTAGTCAACTAGAGAGTTAGTAGCTATTAGTGGCTTGGGTTCTTAAAGATCATTACCTATCATATGGCGAGTGCAGCCATCGAGGTTCTGATGTAAACCTTACACACCTTAGGATATTAAGAGAACTATGAGGTTGATCCCTACTATCCTAACATATGACGTTGGGAAGTCTGTAAGGGTTGATCTTTGCTATCTGGTGCTTTGGATATTAGAAGGTCTATAAGGGCTTATCCCTATTATCCTGATGTTAGGAAATCCATGAGGACTATCCTCGCTATTTTCATATTAAGAGGTTTCTAAGAATCGTACTTACTATCAGATGAGTTCATGTTGGTGCAATTACCGAGGCCTATAATATAGGCCACTGAACAAGTTCAGATCCTATTATCTAGTGCTAAAAGCATTGTCTTTCTAGTATAAGCCTTACAAAAGAAATGGATAATATATCATAATGTTATAATAAAAGTTTTTTTATCATGATTTAAATGGTAATGAAATTATGATATAATAAATTAAGTTATTTTAATTATAATTTATAATATGATAAATTAAGCATATTGTTACATGAGTAAATTAATGTAAATTAAGTACATAAATGGTAACATGAAATATTAGTAAGGCAATTACATCTTACTAAAATGCTTGCATAGTGCATAATGCACATGTGTGCGATATAATGCATATTTCATTAAATTCACCACTAAGCTTATGCTTAGCATGTCAATTTTCTTGATGTGTAGGTAAAAGATAGTAGATTTGTAGTCTAGTCTCAGCAAGCAATGTAGTAGCCAGCCCACTCATAGGGTATATCTTTTAGTAATTTTGTGTAAAGAATCATAATGCAAAAATGCAATATGTTATCACTTAAATGCATGATATTGTTCATTTATGATGTGTTATGATCTTTATATGACATATTGCTCTATAATTGTGCCTATAGCATATTCATGATATGTATGACATGCATGTAATGACATGAGAGTTTTAATGGCATGTGATGATGTATTTATTAATACGGTGACTTTGTATGAAGTCATAATAATTTGTAATACATTTAATATGAGATATGATTAGGGTAACGCATTTAATTTAAAAACATGATAAGATAATATGTTCATTAGCATATACATGTAAAAAATTGACATATGGCATTGTAATGTGGTGCTGCCTATCATAATAACACAAAAAGTATATAATCACACTTCTCTTAGTTTAGTCAGTAGTTAGTTAAACTAATTAAACTAAAAGCATTATTAAACAATATTAATAAAGTGGAATAAAAAGTAAATGGTTAATAGGCCATGCAATTAAATAGCCTAGTTAGATAGGTTTACCGGTCTGCTAAGAGTCATAGCAGCTACTAGGGTACTTCAGTACCTCTATAGCCTTTGACTTGTGATACATAAACCAATGGGTTCTTATACATCCTATAAGTTGCAATGCATTAATCTTCGAATCTTATTTTCGACCTTTAGGTATGATGCGTGCTGCTAGTTTAATTTATGTTTTGAGCTTCAAGTTTGATACGTGATGACCTATGGGTCTATGATTTTTTAACCTTTGAGCTTTATGCATGTAGGGCCTACGTGGTTTTGGGAGCTTAGGTTGTCCACTAATACTCCATTATCCATAGTGTAATTGTTTCTTAAGTATGGCCTTAATAAATAGATCTTAATGAATAATGAACATGTTAATTTTATGTATGACATGTTTTATTGATGTATGATTTTTATAAAGCAATAGGTGCATGTTTATACTATGTTAATGCAATCATGCATCATATGTTTAATGTTGCATATCATGTTATAATATGAATAGTCATATTCTATATATTAAGGAATGATGTTAATTGGAAAATTTATGCAAGTTATATTAATTACACCACTAAGCTTTTGCTTAGTGCATCATCTATTTTTATGATGCATAAGTAAGGTGACAATTTAGGTAGAAGCCTTGGATCGTCAAGTTTCTAATGGTGGAAGATTCTTTTGGCACTTTTTGTTATATTTTGTATTAAAATTTTATGATGTATAGATAAATAACACTCATATGGATATAATTAAGGGGAATAGGGCCTAGACTAGATAAATCATTAAATTTTAGGTTTATAAGGGTCTATAAATTAATTTAAAGTTGATTTTATTTTCTGATTACTGTATGCTACGATGTTGATGCATGTTTTAAGATGTTAATTTGATGATGGATTTATGGCAATCAGATGGATCACAGGAGATAAGTATGATAAGAACAAGTTTATAGAAGTGTTTTTGATATTGTAAGTTATTATTCATTTTTGGGATAGTGTCCTGATGTAGCCGTTGTGCTATTAGATTTTCGGCATGAGGACTACCAAATATAGAAAGTAACTAATTTTTGAAAAATTTTTGTAAACCCATATTTTTATAAGATTAACAATTTTTTTAGAAAAAATGATTTAATCATGTTTTAAATTGGGATAACTTGTTAAGAGTTTGATAACATGTTTGTGTGTGCATTCCTTAATCAGGTTCAAGATCAATCAACATTCAAACCGAGTAAGGGGTGTCATATTTGGTGGTATCAAAGCTCCGATTTAGGCATTCCTAGGAAACATATAAGTGCTTTAGGTTAATTCTATACATTATAATTTATATGACATTGAGTCCTATGAATTATTTCCTTATGTATAGATAAAATGAGTGAACACACACCACACTAGGATGAAGAAGTTGCGAGTCAGGCTTTTATATCTATGGGACAAGAGTCACATAATGATGCATCCATATCTAATAGTGCAATGAGACAAGTATCATCTGTAGCTCTGATACAACCAATATTTCTACAAGAGATGCTATAGCTCTTATGATAGGCTAAAACTATTACTCCACCACTAACATTGTAGCTAAAGGTTCCCTTAACTCTCTAAAGGATCTATCTTAAGCTAGTTAATAAGATGGGAAGTAAGGACATTAAGGGAGAAGGCATGGTAGAGCTTAAGAAGGTAAAGTATTAGTTAGACTATAATGAAAAGATAATGAAGTAGATGCAACACACCCCAAAAGAGA
>CANXYI010996375.1:0-10030 GCA_948208565.1 Hura crepitans
TGTAGATAATAGAAGCAGTCCAGCCTTAATGTGTGTTGTGTAGCTGATCAACTTTCTAGGGGTACATTTCTGTCTTTAACGGGAATGTGTAGTGTTAGGCACTTATGTATAATGGGGGTTTGATCTAGAATGTCATTTGCTAGATCATGTAATTAGTGATTACCTTATATATTAATCTAATTAATGTGCCATATGCATGCCTATACTCCCTAACTATGTATAAAGAGACTTAAAATAAGAAATCCCTCAAATTTATTAAGACATGCAAGCCCTCTATTATAATAGAGTGAATTAAAGTTCCTTTTAGAAATAGGTTGTTGAGCACACTTAAGCCTATTATACATCAAATATGTTTAATCTATTATGGTTTGGTGTATCTTAACTAGTACATTAGCTTGTTGAGTATACTCAAGGTTAATAATTTAAGGCATCTAAAATCATGGAGTTGGAATTTGTTTGGTGAAGGAAGAATTAAAAATAAACAATGGAAAATATGTGCTAAAAAATAAGAATTTAAAAAGACAACTATAGGGAGATTTTTGTGTAGGGAATGTTAAGGGCTTTTGAATCAAATAGTAGTACATTAAATTTAATCCATTCAAAATAAAAAGAAAATAATGTAAACATCCAAAATTCAAGAATAATTGGAATAATTTAATAAAGAAGATTTTATGCTAGAATCAATCTTAGCCCTTCATTTATTTAAGAGGATTTAATCTATACGATTCATTAATAATTATAAATAGCATTGATTTATCATTTTTAGTCACTTTCTTAAAAAAAATAAAGAAAAAACTCTTTTGAAAAACTCAATAGCCAATGCCAACCTCTATTCCTCACTCCATATTTCTTTTTCATTATTTCATCACTTAAATTACCTTATTAAAAATCAAATTAAGCCCTCCAAATATTATCCCATGTATTAGAATTAAAGAGTTACTAGTATTTTAGAAGGAAGAAAGAGTTTAAGGTTGAAGCGATTAGTGCTAACCAAGTAAGGATGAAGTTTTTATTCAATTTTAATGATTCAAATAGATAATTTGAGGTCTCATTTTAAGTTTTATAAGGTTCATATTTAGTTTGTGAATTACAAAATTTAATTTAATATTGTTTGATTAAAAACATGATAGAGAAAAGTAGATAATGGAGGAAGGATTTTTAGTAGAGCTAAAAGGAGTAAAAGAAAGATTTAGAGGAAAAGAGAGGAATTCATATAAATAAGTGTATTCTTAAATTTTGAATTATAATTTTTGAGTTCTATTATGGAATGTGTAGGAAATTGGTTTTAAGATAATTTAGATTACATGATACATTAGTAATGATTTAGGGTGTAAGACAGATGATTTACATGGCTATTGTAGGAAAAGATTAATAAGAGCAAAAATTTTAGCATAGGCCAAGATATAAGAAAAAAGAATTTAAAATTTTAATTGAAAATTTAATAAAAATTAAGTTTTATTTGCTTATAAATTGTTAAAGTATAATGAGATAGATTCAATATCGCTAAGAAGAAGAAATGTATTATAAAATCAAGTAGTTGTTGAACCATAGAAAGGAGAAAGTATATAGATTAAATGTAATTAAATAAATTAGGATATTAGAGAAGAAAATTCTAAATTTTAAAATCTTATTTAATGAGTAAAGATTTAAAGAATAAAGCACTAATAAAACAAGTATAAATTTTTATCACTAATTGATAGTTTATTTATAATAATGTAATATTAGAAAAATAATAATAGATTGAATTAAGATAATTGATATTAAAATAGAAATAGTAAACCAATTAATTTAAATAATTAAGATTAATCGTGTAGATGTGAACTTAACATAAATAATAATATTTGTAGAGAAAATACATGTATTTTTACTAGGGACAAGAGTGATTTAGTATTTGGGAGTCGCCACTTAGCCTCTACATTAGGACTTTTGATCTTTTGTATCAGAAAGGTTTGAAATTTAGATCTTATTCATGCCCCAATAATATGCCTTCTTATATATTATAACATTTATCAATCTCGTATCAATCAAGCATACATTATATTTAAAGCAGTTATGTCCCCTTTCTATTTAAAAAGAGTAAATTGCAGCATTTAAAGCATACAACAAGTATATTATACATCTAGAAAATCGGGTTATTGATTGATTATGGTGTGACCTGACAATTTCCCATAATTTTGTAAGAATTGGTAGTAATTGCCTAACTCCCATCTCTAAGAGATTATTTTTATTAAAATACATTTTTTGTGTGACTTTTGATTAGAGAAAACTCAAAACTATTTTTTATTAGAAAACACCAATTATTACATAAAGAACCATTTGATGTGAAGTTAAGCTTTTGGCTTATAAAACAAGTTATTTAACTAGTTATTACAACCCAAAATAAACCAGAAGATATAATAGGTACAAAACCAAAGTAAATAAAGCAAAGTATTTTATTAGTCCCATTTGTACATGCCAAGTCTGTGTGGACCCTGTGTAGCTTTAGTAAGTGTTTGTGCGGACTAAGGCTTGTAAGGGTTATTATGTCTGTCCGGACCTCTACTCCAGTGAGAAAGGTCACTTGTATACAACTTAAAAAGAAAGGTTAATGATACCAAATAAGGATTCGTCAGGACATATAAAGAGGATAAGAAATACGAATACATGTGAAAACTGCAATTCAAAGTAAATGTCTGCATTGACTATGTTCCTCATAAGAGGGAGTCCGTACAGACTATATAACGAAATAAACATGCTTAACACAAATATATCTAAGTGAACTACATTCCTCATGAGAGGGAGTCCGTACAAACTTGAAAGGTAGAATAAATAAGAATAAAACAAGCTCATCCGTATGGACTACATTCCTCAAGAGAAGGAGTCCATGCTGACTGCACAATAATTTCAATATGTCAACAATATGCATATTATTGAATGGAATAATTAACATGATGACATCATAGGATTATGTCAATATGGTAAGCAGAATACATTAGAACATGATACGTAAGACAAATAGGATATTGTTATCAAATATAGGTCCGTGCGGACAACAAATCATACACATATCAACAATGTTAGTCCATGCGAAATTCATTATGCTCATAGATAGGTTCATGCGATTAGAATGAAAATTACAAAATAGTTATAACATGAAAATAATCAATTACACAATATGAAACAACTTAAAGTGACGACCTACTCCTCTGATCAAAGTGGGGATTACATAGAATCACCTCACTTGAGAACAATCCTTGGAGATCCTAGGTCTATGAAAACAATAAGAATGCATAGTATGAGGCCTCAGATCTTACCCTTATAAGTGGACTTCAAGCAATAATGCCAAAGGTAGGGTTTTGGAAGAATAGAATTTGAGTGTGGGCTAATAGGACTAGTAGAGTGATTCCTAGTTTAGGCTCTCAAAATTGCCTCTTTTGAGCTCTCCCCTTCGTACCCTATGAGGGGTATTTATAGGTTCTGGGGTCAGGACATCTTGTCTAGAGGTGGTAGAGTCCTTTTAGGACTTGGATTCATTATCAGGATAGGGATCCCATGCTTCTGGAAGCTTTTCATTGGCAAGTTTGTACAGATTTGTACGGCTTAGTCCATGCGGACCTAGTCATGGGTTTTCCCTCCAGTCCATGGGCCTTGGGCCAGGTCTTAGGCCTAGTTATATTTAGTCTATGCGAACATGGGCTTTGGCTTGTCCGTCCAAATCTTAGGCTTTAGGCTCAACTGGTCTAGGTTGGCTAAGGTGCGAACTTCATAGCATCAAGTTCGAGCAGACTTGTGCCATGTTAGTCTATGCAGACTTAGTTTCCGAGTTGCTTGCCATTATTGCTTGAGCTTGTCTCTAGTTATCATCATAGGATAAAAAGTGAGGCATCTACAGTTGCCCCCATTTTGGTTTGTGTTATGAAATGCCAAAGTAACTATGCACATTAATGTACCTGAGTTAGAAATACTTACTTGAAGGTATACTTACCTAGCATAAAGCTACATCATATACAGATGCATGCCTTTGAATCATTGCAAAAGCTTGCTAGACCTGAGTTGTATTTTTCCTTTGAAAAGGAATTGATGTTGTGAAGAAAACTACATTGAATATGGGTGCCTACTTGTCCTCAGGTGAAGTTATAATGCTCATGAAAATTAGTTTCATGAATAGTACTTTCAAGCCATGAATAGTGTCCCTAGGATGTCGGACACTACATGATGGTCAAAATGGCAAGCACTACTTGTAAAAATTTGATGGGCCATAAATTGATGAAAATGAAATAATTAAAAGATTTAGCAGAACAAATAAATCATAATAGGCTATAAACTAGTGAATAGTGACATTAGTTGGGTTGGTGCCGGGAATGGTCTGGGATGTGTTCGGATAGATATGAAAATAGCATACCTTGAAGGTAAAAAATTCTAATGAATCTATTGGATAAAGAATTTTAATTTTTTGAGGTCATCTGATATTTATTCAAAATTTTTAGATTATGCGAGTGAATAGTAACTCAAGTTAACTATGGAATTGTGATCCAAAATTTTACAAGATCCTTAATGGGCCTAATCGAGAATTTTTGACACTAAAATAAATATTTTTAGAGATATTGAAAAATTAAAATGAAATTTCAAAGTTTAAATAAAAATTGAGCTAAAATGGACCGTAAAATCGATGTGTTACATGAATAGGGCCCACAGACCATCCACATATATGGGCTATCACATGTAGGTTTGCCCACATAAACAAAATAAGCTCTTCTTCCCTCTTTTTCCATTTATGGTCGACACCATTCTTTACTAAGCCTCCCTCTATTTTTTCTTCTTCAACTCCTGTATTTCTCCATCAAATTTCACAATTGACCCATCAAAATTTACCCCTACCACCTAATTAAGTCATTCCAAGTGGAAAAACATAAAAAAGAAGATTATGGAGAGAGAAATTACACATTAGTGAATAATGCCACCAAGACTTGTAAATGTATAAATTCAAAATTTTATTTTTGTTATAAGGACTAGGAGTGATTTTAAGGTTATTCATGTAATTAGAATTGAATTTGGAGCTTTGTAGAATTTTTTAGGATTCTAAGATAAAATTCAATATTTGTAGGAAAAGAAGTGATTCAAGGGAAACAAGGCATTGATAAGCCTTGAAGTGAGGAATATAGTGTCCAAGGTATGTGAATTTGAGCTTAAAATATATACATGTGCATTTTGTGTATAAAAAAAGTGAGATTTCCTTGTATGGAATTGTTATATGTGTATGTAAATGTATGCAAATTGGTAATATGGTTATGGTGAATTAATGATATGTATATATGTAGCATGAAGATGTGATAAAATACATGAAATCGAATATATAAGGTAATAAACCATAAATGGCCTAATGGTCCAATGTGTATATGTGTATGTCTATTATGTCATTGAGTTGGTTAATGGCTTGATTTGGAGTTAAAAATAAAGTTAAAGATGTGTATTTGGTGAAATGTAATATTATATGATGAAATGTGTTAATTGGTATGAAATTTGGGTATGGAAAAACATGTATACATAGATATGCAAAATGAACCAAATTATGTGGCATTTGATGTGTAATGAAGTGAGATGAATAAATAGTATTATTAGTGAAACATGAATAGATGTGGCACCCTACGCCTGATCCGTACACTGGACTTGAATGAGGGACGTGCACACATAAAATGATATCCAGTTCGTTATCCAAAATCACTTAAAATTTAAAGCTTTTATATAAGAAAACATTTCTTGATTCAAAAATAAAATAAAACATCAAAAACCTTTTGGCACATAAATTGAGGTAAGCATTGCGGTCATCGTGTCGAAAATCTGACAGCATAACAGCTGTACTAGAACACTTTCCTAAAATTTTACCTATTTAAAAACACTTCTATATCAGCAATAAAATCAACCCTAACTCCAATGAGTCCTCACAGCATAAACACAATGAGCCTCAGGCTCTCCAAAATCAACAAATCTCATATGCAATATCGTTAATCAACACACAACATGCGAGAAGTAGAAAAGTAAAATCCATAGTTAAAATATTTGATACAAAAACCCGCTGCAAAACACAGATTAGACTCAATCCCTTAGGGATCATAAGAGCACACTAACTATATAACCATTACATTTACATCATGACTACTATTACAAAAAGAGTACAAAAATACCCACGTAGGGGTTATCTTCATATCTCCTGATACGTAGAAGCTTTGGCTTTAATCTGCTACCCTGTTACCTACACATCACAAACAAGCAATGCGTTAAACTTTCACTAAGTGGTATAATCACTTTAACTTATAAAAAGGTTAGTTATAGCATGTCCATAAATGCACACAAGCCATATTCGGATTAATAATCATAGACATGCATATTCAGTGTCTTATATGCAAACATGCACATTTCAAGAAGTACACGTGCCTTTAAATGTCCAAAATGCCAAAAAAATCTCAAATATCATATAATAATAATTTATAGGCTATAAAGCACAACTTATGTCGTAACATCATCATAATAGCATGTAAGCTAACATGGCAAAATCATACATTGCAAGGAACAATGACATATATGTTTTTCGAGTCATAATACCCTTATGCACACATAAACTCATAAATGCACATCATAACAGTCAATATTCATGTTTTGAGTCATATTAACATATAATCACCATTTATCGCCATAATAATGATAATAAACACATTTAAACATTTTAAGACAAGTTTTTGTGTCATTCGACCACATTATGTCCATATGTCACATATTAGTGCCAATTAACATATAAAACCAATTTATGCATTTTTAAGCCATTTTAATTGTTTAATTTATATCCATATTAATAAGACAACTAACCAAGATTGGATAGCAAAATTACTTAGGCCCGAAGGCACCTATACCTATAGGCATGTATACTTAGGGCCGAAGGTTCTCACATTTATAGATGTGTATAACTTAGGCCCAAATGTTCTAAGATCCACAGATTCATAACACTTAGGCCCGAAGGCTCTTATACCCTTAGGTATGTAAATCTTAGGCTTAAAGGCTCTCATGCCTATTGCCATATAAACTTAGGCTCGAAGGCTCTTACATCCTCATATGCATAATCAAACTTAGGTCCGAAGGCTATTATGCCTATCAGCATGTAAATCAATAACCCGTAGGTCTCATACTCGAAGGTCTGCTAACAACCACTACAATCCTAGTTGACTAGTCAACCTGTCCAAACTAGGTTGTCTAACTTTATAGGCATTATTAAACATGTCATTATGTGTCAAAATAACAAATTTCACTTTTTATATTACTTAAAAAATCACCATTAGCCTCATTGCACCATTGCATGGCCTATATATACACATTTGGCCAACTTAGGCCTATTGATGTCCATTACACTCGTAGGATCCATTTTCGAGGTATAATGACATCAAAACACACAACATATCAATAGGTCACATAAAAACACAAATATCAACTCAAACAACCATCTTATGTCATTTCCTAATATTTACCTTCAATTGGTTATACATTGCCTCTTCATGCATTTATAACACATATATATCCATATAAGTCAAAAATCCATTTTTAGCATATTAGCACATCGCATTCATGCACACATAATATTTTCACATTGACGAGAACATGCACACACACATTTCCGCACTTATCGTTTCAAGTAGGCATAATGCCACACACACACACACACACATATATATATATATATATATATCAAGTCATTCCATGGCATTTTATTATACATTACATCTATTATACATGTTCTAATCATACAATAACCATATGCACACATTTCTAGGCATGCAACATACACTCATGACATACTCGGTTTCAACTTGTATAATGTATTCCTACAAATTTCTAGCATTCAAATAATTTCATCACTTAAAAACACACTAAAACATCATATTTAATGCATTTATCATCTCATTGATCATCAATTTCAATTATAAGATTTTTTATATTTTTAAGCATTTAATACCATTAATTACAATTATGAACATAATGCACATAATTCATTTATTGCAAAATTTAGCCAAATTAAAGTGATTACACATACCCAACAAGGTCATATGGGACTCCCAAAGTCGGCCTAGGCCTTTTTCTTGCCTCGAGAGGCTCAGGTTGTCATTTGGCCTATGAATGCAAAAGGGCACAAAAATAAGAACTTAGTATAAAATAATCTAGAAGTCGAAAAAATATTCCAAGCCTAGATATGTGCTCTACAACACCTAAGAAACCCATGAAAAATAAAATTTGTAAAAAAAGAAAACCTGAGAGAGAGGAGGTTACTATTTACCTCAAGATTCTTCTTGGTTTTTCTCCCAAAATACTCTGCCGTTCCCGATGATTTTAGTGTCCATGGACTCATCTTTGAATGCTCATCATTTTGGATATAAGCTTATGGAGTGGGTCTGCTTGAGGGAGGAGAAATCAAAAGAAGAAAAATGAAGGGAGAGTGGGCGAAAAAATGGAAGAGGAGGGAGTGTGTGGTGTGTTTATGGTGTATGAGGGGAGGAGTGAAAACTTCCCTTATTTACATCTTTTTACAAAAATAAATTTTCTTTCTTTCAAAAAATTATTATAACCGATAGAAGTGTTAGTTTTTCCCTATTGATATCTCTAAAATTTCATTAATCCAATCCCTAAATTCTCGTAAAATCTCGAGCCTAAATTTTGACAATAACTCAAAAAATTAATATATTTTATGTCCCAAAAATTAGGTAAAAATAGTTGCCGAACTCAAAAAATTCCGATTCAAAAGCCATTGGACTATTCAAAATATTTGAATATCACGTTATAACATTTTCGGATTATTTTGAGCAACTTTTTTTATTTATTTTATAGTTCAACTTTGCCTGCAGTACTATTCACAAGACACTACCGTAAAATACTAATTAGTATTTTTAACCATCCGAACGACTTTGGATTGGCTTCAAACTTTGTCTAAAATTCTCTTGTAATTAATACTTTCTGTCGGTATGCTTAGTGTGACTCGAGTTTTGGGAAGCACTATTCATCCCGGGAAGTACTATTCACGAGAGTCGGAGTTTCGGGTTGTTACATTTCTTCCCCTCTTAGAAAAAGATGTCGTCCTCGACATATTTGGTTAGAACAAAAGTGGGTATTGTTCTCACATCTGTGCTTTGCTTTCCCAAGTAGCTTCTTCCATACTATGATGTCACCATAAGACTTTCACTAATGGCACAGTTTTGTTTCGCAATTCCTTGACCTCTCCGGCTAGGATACCAACAGGTTCTTTTTAATACGACAAGTCTGGTCTTATCTCTATTTCATCAACTGCCAGAATATGTGAAAGGTCCAATTTATATCTTTTCAGCATCGAGACATGAAACACATCATGAATCTGTTATAACTTTAGAGGTAAAGCTAGTTTGTAGGCCAATGGACCCATACGTTTTGTGATCTCATATGGTCCAATGAACCTCAAACCCAACTTCCCTTTCTTACCGAGCCTCAATACCTTTCTCCAAGGAGATGCTTTAAGAAAAACTTTATCACTAACTTCATACTTGATATCTCTTCTCTTCAAACCCATATAGGATTTTTGTCTATCTAAAGTAGCCTTCAATCTTTCTCTAATGATCTTTACCTTCTCTTTAGCATCCTTGACCAAATCTGGTCCCATAAGCTTGTGCTCACTCAACTCACTCCAACATAAGGGAGTTCTACATTGTCTGCCATATAACACCTCATAAAGAGCCATACCTAGACTCACTTAATTGTTGTTGTAAGCAAATTCTACCAACGACAAATATTTGTCCCAACTGCCCTTAAGCTCTATGGCACATGCTTGAAGCATATCCTCAAGAATCTGAATGATTCTCTTAGACTGACCATCCATCTGTAGATGAAAAGCTATGCTAAAACTAAGCCTAGTCCCGAAAGTATTCTTGAGTTTCCTCTAAAATCTCGATGTAAAATGGGGATCTCTATCTAAAATGATAGAAGAAGGTACTCTATAAAGCTTAACTATCTCATCAATGTATAGTTTTGCCAATCTCTCTATAGA
>CANXYI010996416.1:0-10819 GCA_948208565.1 Hura crepitans
AGAGCTCTCTCAAACTGTCTAAAGAACAATGGTAATGTTGTTTGTTGGTTCACATAGCCATCAAAAAAAGAACCATCAAACCCTTGATTTGGAGATATAACAGCAAAAAAAGAATCCCGAAAATACACTGGGACCCATTGAGCACGAGCATCATATAACGACTGAAGCCAACCATGAGCTTTAAGATCATATTTCTCAAGGATAGAACCCCAAGATGATTCAAACTCCTCAATAGTCTCAGTCAAATTGATGCAATTGTACAAGTCTACCTGAAAATTAGGATAAGCACGACATACATGAGCCAATTTATCCTGGCCTTCTCTTAAGATGTCCCATTTGCTTATACAGTGCCGGGTATCAGGAAACACCTGAGAGACTGCAGTCTGAATGGATCTATATTGATCAGTGATAAGAGAAATGGGCTGTCGATCATTCATTGCAGTTAGAAATGTCTTGAACAGCCAAATGTATGTAGCCTCAGAATCATCTAGCAATATAGCGCAGCCAAATAAGATTGATTGACCATGATGGTTGACTCCTGTAATTGGAGCAAAAGGCACTCTGTACTGATATAACCGGAAACTTGTATCCAGTGTGACTGCATCCCCAAAATGGCTATATGCTGTCCTAGATCTTGCATCAGCCCAAAATACATTGGACATGCGATTATCATCATCAAGTAGTATTGCGTAAAAAAATCCAGGGTTTTCAGCCTGCATTTTCTTGAAATATTCTAGCAGATTCTGAGCATCCCTACCTAGCGTTCTCTTTCGAGTATTCGGTCTGAGATCAAAATTTAATGCTGTAGCAGTCTTAGTGATACGATTCAGTTCGGCTGCAGGAGCATTCCTAATACCACGATTTGCCTCTATATGATTTCCATCCATGGATACAGACATTACTCCACTCGGTACAATTCCCACTCCTTGGTAAGTTTCAGTGATGCTTTTTGAGGCACCGGCAAAATGTCTACGAGGCCAAATGTAATGCACTTTGCTAGGACTCACCAAAGAATGGGTATGCTCCTTTACAAATTTTGTTACCATCCACTTGCCAAGATTATTAAGCTCTATCCTAAGCATCGCATCACAGCTATCAGTCGATCTTCTTTTCAAACCCTCCCTGCTACAAACAAATTCCCGAGCCATGATAGTCCCATCGCTTCTAGGACCACTAAAATGAACAGCTTTGGCACTAAAACCCACACGTCTAGCATAGTCATCATAGAAAGTTTTTGCAGTGTCCTCACTGTCAAACTGCATACCCACATGTGGCTCAACATCTCCATCATCTGAGGAACGCTCGGCATTTTTTGCTTCCCCACCCTCATTGGGTTCAGCATCCCCATCATATGCTATCACACGATGACCCATCCCCTCATCTTCATCAACCACAAGAGCATCCATAACAACCAACTAATCGATTAACTTTCAAAGAGAATTATCAAACTCGGTACACATGTTAATTCCCTATGGCAGCAAATGTCAATTACAATCTGAACAAAGCAGCTACAAGAAGAAAAGCTGATCCACAACATTTTACATCAATAAGGAGAAGAAATGCAAAAGGAATGAGAGCAAGGAAAACTTTGGGCCAAGTTATAATACCAAATTTTTCACTCTCTTTGAACTAACAAAGTTTACAAACATAATGTTCATATATTCCACAACTCAACCCCATATACAACTACACAAACAATAAACTGAGAAATTATTAAAGTTCACGTCTTGTAAATATACAGAAGCAAGAACAAGGAAACTTCCAAATATTTCAATACAGAAATTTTGACAACTTTAAAAAAGATGGAGTCGCCAAACAACATAAAAGCAGGGAAAAAGAAGAAATTTCAACAAGGGCAGCTAAAACTAATAGCTTTCCAATTCAATTGAAAGAAAAGAAGCTTAACTAGTTCCAAAAAAAAAATCATTTAAGGTTTACCTGATTTGAACCGATTTATCTAAACAGAAAACCATTTTTATAGTGGCACAGAGCAGAGAGAGCCATGATCCTTCTCCTATGTAAACTTGCACAAGCGCCGGTGCAGAAAAATACAACCGCGCAAAGAGAGTGTCTAGAATTTTAAATAGAACGAATATGGTGAAAGTGGGGATTGCTTGCTAGAAAAAGAGGAGAGAATTTGGGAGAACGTAGAAAGTAATTAGGTAATAATGTGGGTTATTCATCAAATTTTGATTTTTTTTTTATTTTTCAAGAGGAATTGAGAGCGTGAGAAACCCTAACTTCACCTGTTAAACGTTTTGAAAAAAATTTAAGAAACCCGGTTATCCCTGTCGACGATTGCACAAAACGGGTCCTTTTTTCTATTCCATCTTTTCCTCTAAAATGGGAGTTACGAAAGGAAATGCTCCTAATTCAGAGGGCTACCTTTTTACTTTTTATTTCTTTAATTACCCGTTCATTTCGATTATTTAACACTAATTTTTTTAGGGGGATCAAAGTTTAGACCTAAAATGAGGAAGTTCAAAAATTATTTTGTTATTTATAATTTTATACAAAACAAAAGGATGTCACTACATAAGCTTTCCGCGCTAAGGACTAAAGTTGCCTTTAATTTCATTACATTCGCGAGACATGTTTTGACATTAAATCCTTCTAATTTTTAATTGTGAACATGTTAAATTTTTATTTAATAGGAAAAAGTTGTGTATTCAATCAAAAATACGTATAATTAAAATTATATTCATATTATATATAAATTAATTAATTAATTAAAATAATACTTTTATTTAAAAATTGCATAATCGAATTCAAGGCAATGATTACTTTTTATTAAAAATTAATTATTTTTTGACACTTAGATTTTAGTGATGGTAACTAGTAAGATTCACGGTCATTGTAATAGATTTTGTGGCATTATTTTTTTTTTCTTTTCGAGGAAAATAAAGAAAAATTACATAGCAATTAAGCATGGCAAACTAACTCTCGAAGCATTACCTAGTAGCAAAATATCCTTTACAGGAGGAGCTTGCTCATGCCAAAGGAAGGAATCTTATTAATTGAAGGCTAAATTAGCTAATTTATCAACAATACCATTAGCTTCTCGATAGATATGCTTGATTCTAACCGTCCAGTTTCTTACAATCATCTATTTGATTCGTCTCAATAAATTCATGTTCGCAATAGGATAAGTTCGATCATTGCTCAAGGTGTGGACAACACTCACATTATCACTTTGAAGTTTCACCCGACAGAAGCCTCTATCCTAGGCTTGTTATAATCTATAAAGGATCCCATAAGTTCAGCTCGGTAGCAACTACATGTACCCAACTTGATAAAGAATCCCCCTAACCACCGGCCTAAAGAGTTTCGAAAAACGCCACCTGCAGTAGCCATGGAGTTACTTCTTCGCATGGCTCCATCAATATTGATACAAGCAAAATTAGGATTTATATGTTCCCATCTTATAAGCATCTTTGTAAGACATAAGCTACCTACGCCTATCTTCTTCAAACTTCTCATGGCATTGTCAGTGGCTTCAACAGAGCTAAGAACAGTTGCAATCCTCAAGGAAAATGGCACTCTTTTATTTTTGAAAACACTCGTGTTTCTCCATTTCTAATTAAACTAGTAGATGAACCCAAATAACGAAGCCCAGTTGTTTCACAATGTACTTTAAAATTTCCCACTAAAGTTAATCATGAGCCAGTCCTTCAAGTTGGAACCAAAGAAGAAAATTCAATCATCTTGAATAATCAATCTTTGCCAAACAGGTTTCACATAAATACAGTCTATGAGAACATAGAGAATAGATTTAGCATATGCTCCGCAAAGTGGACAGGAGTCACAATCACTTAGATGATGGTTGAATCGTTCCAAGTTTATTAAGAGACGATTATGATTTACAAGCCACATAATTGAACGAATCCTCTGAGGGCCACTCTAACTCTAAATCAATTTCTAATTATTATCAGCTGCTCAAGACTCAAACTCATTCAAAAGTTGATAGGCAAATGTAACTGAGAAAGCACCACTTGATATGTGTCGCCAGTACAAAATATCATGGCCGAGTTTAGTCTTCAAAGGATTGCAATCCATAATGTTATTTACAATCTCTTGAGGCAGATAAAAAGCCAAAAGTGCCTTATTCCCATTACCATCAAGCATAATCACGTCAGTAACCATCCATTCCAACAATTCTTCAAAAATATCATCGTCTAGCAAGTTAATAAGAGGTGTTTCTCCAAGCCAAATATCATTCCATAAGGAACAAGATAAGCAATCACCAAGAGACCAGGGAGCATTACAACGAATAAAAGGCCACATATTAGTGATAGCTTTCAAAAGCATCATTCCCCAATGGTCTTCTAGAGTGCAAAGATAGTTTCTCGCCTTAAACTTGTACTTCCTTTCTAAAACTCAAACCCAAAGTGATGTAAATTCCATGATGATATGCCAACCCAGTTTTGCAATAAAAGCTTTATTAAAACTCCGTAAACTCTTAACCCTCAAACCGCCAAGACTTAGGTCGACAAATAGTGCTCCAACTATCTAAATGAACTTTTTTCTCATTATCAATAGATCCCCAAATAAAATTTCGGCAAATCTTCTCTATACGCTGGCAAATGCCTACTGGAATAACACAAGATTGAAGAGTATATGTTGGAATTACCATGAGCACATAATTAACCAGAGTAATATGACCAGCAATAAATAGGGATTTTGCTTTCCAGACACTCAATCATTTTCGAACTTTCTCCACTAAATACTCATAATAACTATTCATATTATGACCTCGAAGCATAGGGACACCCAAGTAGTGACCTATATTAGCAGTAAAGTTAAAGCCAGTTACATTTTTAATGTTGTTAATATATTGCGATGTAACATTATTTACAGTGTAGAATGAAGATTTGCTAAGGTTAATTTTTTGCCCAAAGCAAATACAATAGTCTTACAAGACATTCATCATAACTTCAATTTGTTGAGCAGAAGCTTCACAGAATAATATTAAGTCATTAGCGAAAAAAGATGAGATAGGGGGCCCATTTCCACTAAGAGTGATTAGGTGTCAGAAACCTTCCTAAATAGCCTTTTGGATGCCATGAGTGAGGTGTTCTATACAAAAAATAAATAAATTATGGGAAAGTGGATCTCCCTGATAAACACCTCTAAAACAATGAAAACTTTCCGTAAGGTTTCCATTTTAAAGGACATTAGCATTGTTAGAATGCCAAGCCTGAACTAAGACATCAATGATAGATTCAGGGAAACCTATATCAACCGGGGTGTTATAGATAAAATCCCATCGTAGTTAGTCATACGCCTTCTCAAGATCAATCTTCATCATAACCCATCTTATATTCCCTTTCTTGAGTTACATAGAGTGTATCACCTCCTGTACAATCAAAATATTATCCATAATTTGCCTCTCTGGAACAAAACTCGATTAAGCACTACCCACTAATTTATGAAGGAGAGGTTTGAGTCGATTAGTGATCACTTTCATTAACACCTTAAAAACCACAGTAAGCAGACTAATTGGACAAAATTTGCTTATAGAAGTAGGAGTTTCTCCTTTTGGAATGAGGGTGATAATAAACTTGCAAAAGTAAGGATCGAGAGGGTGCCCAGCTAAACCTTCACGCATAAATCTACACAATGAAGGTTTAACAACCTCCCAATTGGATTGGAAAAAGGTTGTACTAAAACCATATACACCAACTGCTTTAAGGGGTTTCATACCAAACAAAGTTGCATGAACCTCATCTTCAATTACTTCTTTAATGATGGCCTCAATTTCAATTAGCAAAAGCACTAGAATAACCCTTCGAATTGGGTAAGGGGGAGTTGTAACCGAATCTGCACTGTACAAAACTTGTAAAAATTCATAACATGTTGTGTCAAAATGTTATTATTCGTACATCATTCCTCATTCTCTAAATAAAGTTGATCAATTCTAGATATTTGCTTTTTTAAGTTACATTTTGCATGAAAGTAAGATGTGTTCTTATCTCTCGCGGTAATCCAATCCGAATGACATTTTTGTTTCCAGAACAATTTTTTTTGATTTAGGATGGTTTCATACGAAGATCCCTTTCTAGTTACACCAAAGAGTCTATATAATTGGTAGCTAATGACCTTTCTATACCAGTTAAACAAGCAAGGAGTTTCTCTTCCTCTAAAAGATATTACCAAAAGCCCTCATGTTCCAATCGTTGACTTTTCCTGTGAAATAATGCATCTCAAAGGAAATGTCTAACTCGTTATTCCATATTTCTTTAACAAAGGATTTAAACCCTTTACGGAGCAGTCAAGGAGCTAGAAACCAGAAAGAGGCTCTACTCTGGGGCTTTCCCCTTAGTGCTCTACCATTATTGAGGGAAAGTAATATAGGACGATAGTCTGAGAGTAGACGAGGAAGGTGTTAGACAGTTGCATCTATAAAAATAAAACCTCCAACTCAAGTTGCTAAAGCTTTGTCAATCCTTTCTCAGATATTCCCTTTCTGCCAAGTCCACATAGGCCTATGATATCCCAAATCCACTAATTAGCAAAGGTTGACATAGTTTGGGAAAAGAGGTAGGCAAGCTCCCTCTATGGGATCCATCAATCTTTCATGAGAGTACAGGAAGGCATTAAAATCACCTGTGAGACACCAAGGTTAATGTAATTGCTAAGTTGCAAAATTTCCTACCAAAAGAGTTTGCAAGTATGGTTAGAATAATTTGTGTAGATAGTTGAAAGGAAGAAATTTTGAAGCCCTAGACCAAAAATACACATATTAATCATCTGATAAGAATGGGAAAAAATGTCAACACTCAAGCTATACTGCCACATAACCCAAATACCACCTGAAAACCTATTAGCCTCAACTCAAAATGAATGAGAAAAGTCCAAACTTTTAATGACACAATTAGCCGCAAATACCACTAATCCATGTTTCCACTAAAATTAGAAAGTCCACACTGTGTTGCTTACATAGATCCTGAATGAAATGAATAGTTTTTGGGGATTTACATCCCTGATAATTCCAGGCAATAATTTGTAAATCCATAAACAGATAAAAAAGAGAGAGAACTAGGGAGTTTGCAAATATCATCACTGGGCTAACGATTCCCCAACCACTATCTTACCCTGATCATGGGACTCAACATTTATTACCATAATGGATTTCTTTTGAAAGGATATAACATTTTCCTTACAATTCGATATAAACTTAAGGTTTTTTTCAGAAGGATTTCTGTCTTTTGTTTTTTTATCATGATATCAAGAGGTTTACTCCTATTATACTTAGCTGCACCAATTTTAGTTGGTCTATTCATGGACTTATCTTCAACAAGCCATGGGTAATAACTCTCTTGCTTATATCAATTTTAATTGTTAAGACCGCTACATGTAAGGAATGATCAAGAATAGTGGAGACAAGGTTTTTAGATGTGTAATCCTTAGTATTAAGATTATCAACACCCCTATGTTTATTTGGTATTCCATCCCTAACACCATTTGCTTTCATATTGTCAGATTCCCACACCTTATTTTTTCTAATGCTTGAGCATGAATTGGCCATAGTGGCATTCCTTCCCTTAGCTTGAGAAAGCTCAACCATATTACTTTCCCCATACTTACTAGGGGTAACACTTAAAGGTGTTGCCATCCTCTTTGACCTATTTATGTTCACTACATTTTGTTCTCTTTTTTGATTCCCTTCCGTGACAATATCTGTCAACTCGGCATCATCGGTTACAATGTTATCCATAGGTATACCTTCATCAGTAGAAGTCATTGTATCATTCTCGTCTCACTTCTTCGTAAAAGCATACAGAGGGTTTTTAAAAGAATCACCATCCATCAGTTCTTCTTCTAAAATAGCATATCGAGAGTTCAATTAAATGGGCTTTTTCGAAACGTGGTTCTCATTTAATCTAGTATTCTCGTTGTTCTTAATGCTTTGTCATTTTTCTTTACGTTGCAATAACATCTAAGGGCCATATTTATGGTCAACAGAAGGCATATTATTAATATCTTTGTCATCAAATGGCTTAATCCTAATGTCATTAGTATTTTCCTTAAAAAATTTGCCTTCATTGCTAGGGTTAGTTTTACAGGTATCAACAATGTGTCCAGCATATCAACAATGAAAACAAATGGCTAGCAAGCCTTCATAAACATTGCATCCTTCCCCTAAAAATGAAATAAGGCAAAAAAGTTTTATCTAAATCCAACTCCACAACAATACGAGTATTGCAATCAATTTGAATTAATTTGCCAAATTTATTTCCTATAGCCCTAATAATACGCTAATGGTATAAATGAGTTGACATACCACGGAATCTAATCCATGCAGCTACCTTTGTGATTATGTCTTCTTTAACATTGAAGTTCGAGTGCCATGGTTGAACAATAAGGTATCTACCATACATCATCCAAGGTCCCCCTAATAGAGCTTTTGATTGGTCATCACTATTAGAAAATTAGATAAAGAAATAATTTCTCTTTAAATCTACCACCTTGTATTCTCCTTATGGGTGCCATAATAACTCAATTTTATCACGAAGTAAGTTATAACTAATTAAATGCCCTATTAATTTAACCATAATAGCTTTCTCCCAAAGTTTGGTGATATGAGATTTTAATTCATTGGGAATTTCCATTTCAAAAATATCGTCTCTTTCATGGAATATGATGCCCTCACCAATTCAATCAGAATTCTATCTCTAAACTTATATTCGCCATATTGAAATTTGACCCTATTGGTTTACCATGTCCATTACGGTATCGTCCTCATTAGAATGTTTGGCAAACAATGCCTGTTAGTAAGAGAGAATCTATTGTTGTTCCATAATACCAAATTCAGTACATTGTTTTTTCATTGCCTTATTGTCAGGTGGAGATAGAAAAGATAGCTTCACTAGGTCAAGGGGTGGAGAGGGATTGCCGTCTTCTAGGGTTTCCATTTCTAAAGGAATTTTGTGGCATTATTAATCATCTTCCATGATTTTATGGCATTATTAATCTTGATGTGATAACATGTAGATAAAATTTTATTAATTTTTTAATAGAATAAAATGTTAATATGACTAAAATCAAAAGTAAAAAGGCCTAATATAAAAAATTTTAATATACGAATTTAATATAAAAAAATGTACAAAATGGAAGACCTAAAAATATGTTTTTCAATTACAATTTAATGCATGTGAGTGAGTTTGTTTCCTCCCTTGTGGTGTGTTTGTATAATATAGGTTGTATCTCATAAAAAAAAACTTGCATTCTAGTGTAATTTTCTCTTGCTCTAGTTTTTTGTCCTCGCATAAAATAATTTTTTTATATGAACAATATGATACTCCCAAGATTCATTTCAAGGATCTTTTTAGAAAAATTATATTTTTCACTTTAAATGTTACTTTTTAGAATTTAAAATAGAGTTTGATCTACTTTTCCTTTTTATCCTTATTTTAATATTTTAAATGTATTAATATTTTTTTATAAATGTTAATTAATTAAAGAGTAATTTAGTGAATAATAAATATTTTGAGATGACAAAGATTTTTAATTATTATTTTAACTTATGTATTAAGAGAGAAAAGCGATGTTTAAAGTGAAACAAATTTAAACGAAAAAAATTGGCATTTAGTAGCTAGGATAGTTAGACTAATAAGTAAAGAAACAATGATATTTTCACCCTTTGAGTTTGAAAAAAAAATGAAAAAAGTTACATATAGGTGTCAAATGGATTGGGTTAGTTGAGTTTGGTTCAGATTAAAATGGACTGGATGATAAATAGATAAAAAAAATTATGAGTCTGGTTAAGTCATAGACCGCAATGGGTTAACACAAGCGGATCAAGTCAAATAACATTAATTTATAAATTTTTTTATTAAAAATAAAAAATATGCATGCGTAACGTGCAAAAATAATTATTTTCATAATTCATATTATATAAAAGTCATAAAATAACAAGTAAATGGATTGACTCAAATGGGTCATAAATGGAGTACACAACGGACGAGTCGAGTTTTGGTCAATTTTTTAGGTCAAATGGTCAAGTTCATGGATTGAATCAATTTTTACCACCTCTAATTTTACAATGCAATTGATCTTTTTAAACATGCATAACACCTTATGTAATGCCCATAGTAAAAGTCTTATGAATAGTACATTCTGGTCCCAAGTGATGTTCCTTGCGATGCAGGGCATCATTATGAGTCCAATGACTAGTGTATTGATCATACAACTTTAACGGACCTCAAAATAGGGAAAATAAATAAATTTAAAAATTTAGCAGAACCAATAAATCATTTCAGATAAAGAACTAATAGGTAAGGAGATAAAATGAATTTGTGCCAAAACAGCCACGGGATGTGCCCAAACGGACCCAAAAATAGCGTACCTTGAACCTAAAAAATTCCAATGAGCATGATAGAGAAGGAATTATAATTTTATGAGGTCGATAGATATTTTTTCTGAATATTTTATTCTGACGGGTGAATAGTACCAAAAAGTCATCTGTTGAATTTTGACTTGAAATTTAATGTGGGCCTTAGTTACACTAATCGAGAATTTTTAAAATTGAAATGAGAATTTTTGGAGGCCTAGAGAATTTTTTGTGAATTTATGAAGCCAAAAATGACATAAAATGAATTCTAACTATTAGATTGCCATGTGTCATGATTTTAAGTAACCAAGCCTCCATACTTAAGGGATTACACATGTGAACACTCCACATGTGCCACCAAATCATCTTCAACCTCAAGATCTCCTTTAGGCTGACTCCAACCACCATTTTCCCTACAATTCCTTTATTTTCTCTCTCCTCTCTCCTCCAAACCTCACACAAATTATATGAAATTAAACTTCCATT
>CANXYI010996425.1:0-14937 GCA_948208565.1 Hura crepitans
TTTTTTTGATGCGTAGGTTATAGATAGTTAACATTAAACTAGCTTCAAAGCAGCAATGTTGTGGATTCAGCTACAATTATTTTAGTATACTTTTGTATTATGTAGTGTGATGTATATAACATTAGATGACACTCATATGTAGATAGGTAAGATAAGTTAGTTTTATCTTAGGTATATATTCTTCTTAAGTTTAGCTTAGGTATGTAAATTAATATGATAGATTTATATCATTATTTTATGCATTTATGTGGGCTTGAATATATGTTGATAGTATGACTATTATAATTGAAATTGTAGCTTGATTGTGATGATATTTGTGACACCTCTTACTTGGTCTGATCATCGGACCCAAATAAGTAGCGATTCACAAAGCATCATTTGAACTTATTTAATCTTTACTTGTCATTAAAACCTGAATAAATTTAAAACCTTTTTGAAAACATTTGATTTTTTAATTAACCATGAAAATCGCGTATAAATTAAAATTTGCTTTTATATTTTAAAACCGTTTTGGGAATCCTCATGTCTAAAATCCAGTAGCATAATAGTTGTACTAAGATAGTATCCCAAAATGAATCACAACCTTGCACAGGTAAAAGCACTTCTATATTCAACAAATCTCATTCCCCAACTTATGTGCTCCTCTAATCACTCTAAATCATCCAACCACTCAAAACACATTTTATGCAATAGGAAGAGATATCATACGAGCATCAAAATGAAATTTAATCTTGCTTAAAGGTTACAAACAATTTACAATTCTAGATTAAGCCTAATCCCTCATAAGCTGCATATGAGTGTCTTTATATAATTACCCCTAGTTGACCAGTCAACTTATTAAACTAGGTTGTTTTCTCGTATGGTTATTAAGCATATTAAATTTTTAGTTTCACCTTACTTACATTGCTTAATGTAGATCAAAGCATTTTGTTTTGCCAACTAATGACCAAATGGGGAAAAATGCATCATAAGACATACATATATCTCACATGTGCACATTACATAATGTGCACATATACATTATTCATTTACAAAATCATGTCATAGGCCTTTATAACATGGAACTAAAACATAATTATAATGTCATGTTCTCATGACTAACATCATAGCATTTCATGCCTCATCCTTTCGGCTATGCTAACATCTTCGATTGCAAATACATATACCATTTAACATAATAAATTAGCAAGATCATGATTAAAATATAAGGTAACTATGTCACACCATTCATATGGCTAAAGTGACAATAATAAGCATCATACACAAATAAACTAATGCTAGTATAGCTTTAATCATATGAAACAATTTATTGCCCAAGTATTGACACATACATAATGAATGTCCTTAATGATCATATCCAGAACATTTGGACACCAAAAGATACAAACTCAATCCAACATCATTAATAGGTACAAAGCATTATGTACTCAAATTAATATGCAATCAAACATTCCACATCATATTAAACCAACCTTGTCACATAATAACATTATACTTTTAGCCCAACAAAGTATGTTCATAAAGCCATTCTACCATACATTCACTTGCACACACATCATTCAATAGTGCACTTTCCACAGATCACTACATGCTTACATAATCATTTATAACCATTTATATGCATACATTACCTTAGGCATGCATAAAACACATCACACTCACACACTTGCCCTATGGACCATTCAACCACCATACAAAGATTATAATCCACATTTATTTAATGAATCTAAGGTCATATTGCATAATCCTAAAATCATATAACATGATTCTATTGCAATTAAAACCATTGAATGTCAATTATACATTTCTATACAAATGTACTATAACATCCCTTCCCTGAGCCTTAACTCGACTAGATAAGGAATGCTACCTTCCTATTAGGTCACCCATCCTTCTTACTACCCCCACCAGCTACTCATTTAACTATTTCTACCTTAACAATTTTGTGATTATGTTTGGATCATTTTTATTAGATTTATCTCAGTATACCTCCTATTTACTGTGTCTAACTGTATGACCCAAACTAACAAATAAAAATAATTCACATAAATTTTAGTAGCATACCAGCTACCTAGGTGAAAAACCAAAAATTTTCTCTTATAAAAAACACTTCTATAATTGTTCACACTTATTTCCTATATTAGCATGACCCTATGGTCCTCTAAAAATATTAGACAATATCATTATATAGTTTCATTGAATCATCTCAATTATCATCATCAGTAGCATCACACAATTATTATAGTAATCAAGCATAACATGTTTATAATTTATAGATGCATGTGTATATTATAAAGTTATTATACATAACATATTTACATTGCTATTATACATGAGTGCCCCATCTAATATTGATATAAAAGCAAAACATATATACCAAGGGAGGATGGTCTATTATGCTATCAATCCATTGAGGCTAAGGTCTATCTACACTTGTAACTTGCACATCAGAACACCGATATGGTAATTATGCACTCAATGGTTAATTTAATGTAATATGAATTGTAAATGGCTACATGCAATACACACATCTTATACCATTTTCAACACATGCAAATGTACCTTTTTAGATAATGCTAGTCATGAATTAAACCAGTTATATTATGTCAATTCCAATTTATTAAATACCTAACATGTTTATAGTCTAACCCATTAATTCATGTTTTCTCAATTTTACTTATTTTTGTATTGTATGTAAAGTTAATTCAAATAGTACATCTATCCATCCTCTATTACTTTTTAGGCCATTACTTGAAAGACTACACTTTCAAACACTAGATAACAAGATCTAAGATGTGTAGTGGCCCATATTTTAGACCTCGGTACCTGCACCTACCGATCTCTACCCAATAGTAGGGATCAGTACATGAAAACCTCCTAATACTAAAGTGGTAGGGATCAGTCTTGCTAGACCTCTTATCAACACATTAAGGATAGCATGGATTAGGCACAGGGACCTCCCAATATCCCACATCTTAGCTCAGATGGATAATAAGGATCAGCCCATGTGAGCCTCCTAATATCCAAAACAATAAAGGTAACAAGGTTCAGCCCACATGGGCCTCCTAATACCAAAGTGTCTTAATCAAAACCTTAGTGGTTGCACCTATCATGTCATCCATATATGCAATGAGCCATATAGAACAAAGCCTCTAACAGTTGCTAACTCCCTAATTGAATAGTCAACCTATCTAGTAGGCATCTAACTAATATAGGCCAACCTCAATTATTATTCGTATCTTTAGTTATTGTCATTATGCATATGTTCATTTCATTCACTCATCATCAATTTCATATAGTTTACATGCACATGGTCTTAGCACTTGGCCATTAGTTTAAGCACATTACGAACTTAAGATTACTATTCATTTAGTCTATTTTCATATATCTATAATTCTAAGCATTCAAATCATCATGCACTCAAGTTATGTTACTTTAAATATAGTTACATAACATTATTTTATTTTTAAGACTTAAGATCACATTTTAATACCACATTGTACATTTGATCTCTTTAATGTCTTTCTCAAATATTTAATCATCATGTTTACATAAGTGTAAACATAACTCATGCCAATTTCTATCAAATTTCACAAATCACACTTTACACACATACACACATACTTTTAAGCCATTGCATATTAGGCCACATACATTTTATTTCCTTTAATCATACATCAATTCTAAGCTTGCAATTAGCTTATTAGCATATTTCCATGCCATTTTCATACCACTAACACATACACCCACATTCACTCCCTTGTGATACTATTTGACCACACACTATACACACATATATCTATTGCTTTTTAATGCAGTTTCCACACACTCAAGCTAGATATGTTCACTATTTCACACTTACATACTTATTACATGCAAATATACACACAATCATATAATGTAACATTTCCATACACACTCACACATACACTTACAATACATATTCATGCCATATAACTCAAATTACATTAAATTGAATTACACAAAAGTCTAATGCACTCTAAATTACCACTACAAGGCATAGTTTGCCCTTCATCCATAATTTATTTCCCTTTTCCTACTAACATAATACCAATTAGGGTTTAGAAAATTCTCAAAAATCCTACGCACCTCCAATTAAAAATCTAACTACACAGTTTTTACTTTTACACTTTAGGCTATCTAAATATAAAATAAAAATTGAGAAAGAACCATATATACTCACTTTGAGCATTATTCACCAATTTGCTATAAACTTTAAATTTAAACAAATTCCTTGAAATATATTAAGAGATTTAGCTTTAGTAAACTATAGAGGCAAAGATGGATATAAAATTTACAGGATTTAGCTCACTTTTGAGGGAAAATAAAGAAAAATAAATGGAGAGGAAAGAGAATAGTGGCATCAACCTTGGGGAGAGGAGGAAGAAGATGAAGTTTGTTGGCACATGTGATCCCCTACACATGTGCCACCTTTTATATTATGCCTATAGACGGTCTGGATCATGCCACATGTCGATCCAATGATTCATATTATTCTAATTTTCATTTTATGCTTTAGAAGTTCAAAATTATTATTCAAGGCCTCTAAAATTCATGTTTTCAATGCCAAAAATTCTCAAAAGTCCTAATTAAGGGACCCCAAAAATCTTGGGTCAAAACCCTAAAGAGAAATAAGGTAACTACTCACTTGCGTAATTTGGAAATTCCAAATAAATATAAAATGACCTCATAAAATTAAAATTCCTTCACCAATAGATTAATTAGAATTTTTGACATTAAAGGTATGCTATTTTTAAGTCTATTTGGGCACATCCTAGGCCTATCCCAGCATAGTGCCAATGAAAGTCACTATTCATTAGTTCTCAACATAAAATAATTTATTGGTTGTGCTAAAAGTTTTAATTAATTCATTTTTATCATTTTGTAGCATATCAAAGTTTTATGAGTAGTACTTCCCCCTTTGGTTATCATAAGGTGCCCTAGATTCCCGAGAGACATTATTCATGCCTCAAAAGTACTTTTCATGAAACCATAATTCTTAGGCATTACAATCCTTCCCCTCTTAAGAAATTTCATCCTCAAAATTACCTGGTGAGAATAAGTAAGGATACTAACCCCTTATTTGCTCTTTATTTTCCTAGGTAGCCTCTTCTATCTTATGATGCCTCTATAGCACTTTTACCAATGGTATGGATTTATTTCCCCATTTTTTCACTTCTCTAGCGAGAATTTGCACTAGTTCTTCTTCATAAGTCAAATTCAGCTTTGCATGTATTTCCTTCATAGGTATTATGTAGGAAGGATTCTATTTGTATCATCTTAACATCAAGACATAAAAGACATTATGAATCTATTGCAATTCTAAGGGAAGCGCTAATTAATAAGCCATTAGTCCCACAAGTTTTGTAATATTGTATGGACCAATAAATCTCGAACTCAATTTTCCTTTCATGCCAAACTGAAGTATTTTCTTCTATGACAATACCTTAAGAAACACTTTTGTACCAACCTTATACTTAATAACCTTCTGCTTCATATCAGCATACGATTTCTGACGAAAAGTAGCAACTTTCAACCTTTCCCTGATAATCTTAACCTTCTCTTCTACATCTTTAACCATATCAGGTGCCATCAATTTACTTTCACTTGCTTCAATTTAACAAAGAGAGGTTTTGTATTTCCTTCCATACAGAGCTTCATGGGGAGCAATGCCTATGCTAGCATTATTATAAGCAAACTCAGCTAAAGGCAATTATTTATCCTAGATTCCCTTAAACTCAATGGCACAACTATGCAACATATTTTCTAACACTTGTATAACCCACTCAGATTATCCATCTATCTATGGGTGGAAGCTAATACTGAAGGTAAGATGAGTGCCCAAAGCTTCCTATAACTTTTTATAAAATTTCAAAGTGAACTAGGGATCTTAATAAGAAATGATAACAAGTGGCACTCTGTGCAACCTTATAATTTCTTTTATGTATATCATGCCAACTTCTCTAAGGAATAGTCCATTTTGACCAGGATGAAATGAGCTATCTTAGTCAATCTGTCCATAACCACCCATACCATTCCACATTTATTCCTAGTCATAGGTAGTCCTATAACAAATTCCATGGTGACTTTCTCCCATTTCCATTCTAGAATTGTTATTGGGTGTAGTAATCTAGAAAAAAAACTTGTTATTTAGCCTTTACTTTCTAACATGTAAGGTATTGGGCTACATAATCAACTACATCATGTTTTATCCCTAGCCACTAATAATGAGGCTTTAAATCATAGTACATCTTTATGCTTCCTATATCCATAACATAAAAATTATCATGTGCTTACTTTAAAATCTAAGTCTTGGTTTCCTTAGCCTTAGGTACGCATAATCTATCTTGAAAGTATAAACATCCATCTATCTTGATCTTAAATTCTATGATATTACCCTTCTTAACCCTATCCACTATCTATATAAGATGTTCATCTCGAGTTTATGCCTCTTTCACCTATTCTATCATATTAGGTTTCACTAGTAATTTAGCTAAGACTACATGATCTTCAGTGTATTTAACCCTAGCATTCATGATTTTCATGGTAGCTATGAACTTTCGACTCAAGGCATCAACCACTACATTAACCTTTCATGGGTGGTAGTTGATTACATAATCATAATATTTTATCAATTCTATCCATCTTCACTATCTCAGATTTAACTCCTTCTATGTGGGTAGGTATTTCAAGCTTTTATGATCAATATAGATATAACACCTCTTACCTTATAAATAATGCCTCCACACCTTCATTGCGAAAATGATAGTAGCTAATTTCAAATCATAAGTCAGATAATTCTATTCATGGGGCTTCAGCTACCTTAAGGCATAAGCTGCTACCTTCCCATCTTGTATAAGTACACATCTAAGCCCATTGTGTGATGTATCACTATAGATCACAAAATCTTTCCCTTGCTTCGATTGAGTAAGGATAGGAGCTTCAATAAGCATTATTTTTAACTTGTCAAAGCTCGTCTGGAATTTATTATCCTACACAAATTTCATATCCTTTCATAATAACCAAATCATTAGGGTTACAATCATAGAAAAACCTTTCACAAATCTCCTATAATAACTAGCTAATCCTAGGAAGTTGCATATTTCAATCACATTTCTAAGAGGCTTCCACTATAACACCATTTTTCTTATTTGGGTTAACCCTAATACCCTCTACTAATGCAATATGGCTTAAGAAAGCTACTTTATTTAACTAGAACTCATATTTACTCAGCCTTGCATACATCTATTTTTCCCTCCGAGTTTGTAACATTAACCTCAATTATTGTTTATGCTCTTTTTTGGTCTAAGAATACACCAAGATGTCATCGATAAAGGTTACAACAAACTAGTCTAAGTATGCCTTAGAAATCCTACTCATTAGGTCCATGAAAGCTATAGGGGCATTAGTGAGCCCAAATGGCATCACTAAGAACTCATAATGTCCATATCTAGTATAAAAGGCAATCTTCAAAATATCAACTTCCTTGATCCTCAACTAGTGATACTTCGATCTTATATTGATTTTTGAGAACATACTGGCACCTCTAAGTTGATCAAAAAGATCATCAATCTTTTGCAATTGATATTTATTTTTAACTATCACCTTATTCAGCTATTAATAGTCAATACACAATCAAAGTGACCCATCTTTCTTTTTCACAAACAAGACAGGTGCTCCCTATGGTTAAGTACTTGGCTTAATGAAACCTTTATCTAGCAAGTCTTATAGTTCCACTTTCAAGTCCCTTAATTTTGCAAGTGCCATCTGATATGGGGTAATAAACATAGGAGTGGTTTTAGGTTACACTTCAATTTCAAAATCAAGTTCTCATTTTAGAGGTAGCCTTACTAGCTCATCTGGGAAAACATCCAAAAATTTTGACACCACAGGTATTTGGCTAAGGCTCGCTCTATTTTATTCATATCAACCATATGGGCTAGGTAAGCCTCATAACCTTTTTAAATTAATTACCTCACTACTATGGCTAAAATGATATTAGGTAAGGAATTCCACTCACTAACTACCATTACCTTATTTCCATTAGTTCTCTTAAGTGTGATTCTTTTTCATTCAGAGTCCACAATTGCTTGGTGTTTAGACGACCATTCAATACCCTAAATAACATCAAAATCATTAAAAAGGTGTTCAATAAGGTCTGTTAGGAGTATCTTATCCTAGACTATTAGAGGATAACCTTAGTATATTTTGTTCACTACCAAATGTCACCTAATTAGGTTACTAACCAAAATATCTAAGTCCATAAGTTGAGGCTCTAGACCTCTATCTCATGCTTGTGTGGTAAAAATGTATGAATGGGTAGAACCTAAATCTATTAATGCTAAAATAGCTATGTCAAATAAGGAAAAAGTATTAGTAATCCCTTCAAGAGCCTTAGATTTCTCTCGAGTTCAAATGGCATACTGTTATACTGGTGTTGGAGCCTTTGATTTTGTCCTTTGACTTGTACTAGCTTTATCATTTTTACTCTCCTTTAGGCCTCTACTAGGTGCTAGTGAAGAAGTTTAAAATTAAGTAGCATCTGCTTGCTTCTTAGGGCATTCCCTCTAGTAATGGTCTTTAGATCCATAAACAAAACACTCACCTTGCCTCACCTACCAATATACTCCCTAATGCCTTTAGCCATAAGTCCTGTATATTGGAGGTGTACTCTTAGCTATAGATATTAGGTCACTAGTAGCCTACTATGGTAGTTGAGGCCTAGATTGAGATCCTTGACCTAACCTTTGAGCCTGATTCTACCTCTAAGACTAGTGTTAGGCCTCATTGCCTTTCTATTTCTTACTTGCATTAGGAAATGAGCTAGCTTGCCCCATTGTAAAGGGCCTTTTCTTCCAAAAGGTCTCTCTCCTTTCCTTCACCATTTCCTCTATGGCATAAATGGTAGACACAAGGGAGGAGAATTCTTGAATATTTGAAGTAGCTATTGGCATTCTTAACTAGTCATTAAGACCTTTCTTAAACAACTTACAATGTTCCTCCTCAGTAGGAACAAACTCCTCTATATATCCACTCAGTTGGGTGAAGTCCTTTTCATACTTAGACACTGACCTCTACTTTTGCTTCAAGTCTAAGAATTCCTATCTCTTTTTGTCCGAATATGCCTTAGAGATATATCTCTTTCTAAACTCTTAGACAAAGAAATCTCATGTTACATTAGCTATAACCTTTCTTTTCTAAGTAGTATCCCACCAATGAAACACTTCTTTTTAGAGAAGAGAGGTGGTACATTTTATGTTTTCCTCAAGTGTGCACTTTATTTTGCTATAAAATTTTAATTGTCCACTCCAACTAGTACTCAATCCTCGTTGCATCATCCTATATAGTATTGGTAAAGTATAATGCCCCTTTCTTCTTCACCCTCTCTAAATACATCTTTTGCAAGGCCACAGGTTATAGGGGTTGCACTGGGGTTAGTGGTGGAGTAGCTACTGGAGTGGTATGTCTCAGTAGGTCTACAATCTACTTTTGCAATGCTAGTGAAGCCTAAGTCTATGCCTAGCATGCTACATCACTCAACACTAGAGTAGCTGAGCTCTCTAGCCTATGTATCATCATTGGTGCATGACTAGTGTAACGACCTGAAAATCTCAACTTGTTATGAATAGTACTTTCTCGAGATGAATAGTGTTCTCGAGACTTAAGATGCGTTGAAGCTACCAGATGAAAGTATTAATTATAAAAGAATTTTAGGTAATGTTTTAAATCAATCGAAAGTCATTTGATTTGTTAAAAATGGTAATAAAGTTTTTACGGCAATGTTTTATGAGTAGTGACCAAGGCAAAGCTAAATCGTAAAATAATTTAAAAGTTGCTCAGAAAATTTTAAGACATATATGACTTGAGACTAAAAAATTCTAATTAGCATATTGGCACTTGAATTGGAATTTTTGGAGGTCAAGAAGTATTTTATCTACAAATTGGGTAATATAAAAATAGTGCAATAATTCAAAATTTCACATTTTTTGAGCTCTAAATCTTAGAGGATTATAAGGCCATAATTAATTGAATTTTTGAATGGTTAATTGAAATTAAATGGAGTACAAAAGAGGAGGAAAAATAGAAAAAAAAAAAAAGAAAGGGAAATTTGATAAAAAGTTAATTTATTTTGAGAAATTATAAAAAGGGTTAAACACCCATTGGTCAAAACTCCATCTCCTTTCTCCTTAAAAGAAGCCAACAGCTTCATCCCTACCTCCCCTCTATTTTTTCTCTTCAATCCACCATTTAAAGGCTTATTTGTCTTGACTAAGCCAATCTCGGGTGCCTCCATGATCTCTATAGCTTTTGGTGAGTGAGAACAATGAAAAAATATGAAGGAATTGGATCAGTTTTAGTTACAGTGAATAGTAACAATTTTTAATTTTTGTAAGAATTTTTGTAACTTGACATTTTTCTTATGTTCCCTAGGTGTCCAAAAGATTATATATGTAGTCGTTTTTAGTTTTTGATGCATGTATGATATTATATGCTTTTTTTTTAAATTGAATATGTAATAAGTAGTTAAGAAAATAGACATAGCTCAGGATAAGGGGAAATTAAAGGTGTGAGTGGTCTTGAAGGTCGTATTGTGATCATTTTGGTATGTGAAATCAATTTATTTCATGAAGATTTAAGAATGCTGAAATTTCAATCATATTAAACATGTTTAGTTATATGCAATAAATGAACTAAAGTAGCTTAAATTGTGTAATTTGTCATTTGAATTGGTTTATATAATGCATAAATAATGTATAAATAATGTCTTAATGTGTAGAATGCATGTGAAGTAATGACTTTTGTATGGAATGATTGAATGGCATATTGGCTAAATGGTGTAAGTGAGTTCTTTATAATGTATATATTTGTTTACGTATGTGCAAGACATAGAGGATGTTAGATTGATATAAAAAGATTGTTATATGTGTATAAATACACAAATTAAGCATAGTTGATATGTGGGAAGCATGGTGGCTGAATGGCCCTAATAAATCTAAATGTGGATATGTCTATTTATTGTATGAGCACAATTTAGATTATGATGGGATTAAACTAAAATGATGGTATTATGTATTGAAATGAGGAAAATATGCCTTTTTGTTGTGTGGAAGCCTTATGGCTCAATGGCCTTATTAGATGTTCGTGTGAATATGATATGTTATAATGTACCTAAAAGAGATGTTAAGAATAGGAATTTACAAATTAGTTACATAATGGTGATCATGTTGACTTTAATGGCATTTATTCATGAATGCATATGATATATACATGTATGAGGTTGTATGTTATTTTATGTAAGATTTGGAATTTATAAGTTTTCTCTTATGGTGTATTATGTTACAATATGGATTCTATGCATGATATGAGCTTAGTGGCCAAATGGACACAATGGGCAACACTAAATGTGAAATGCTTCAAATTAAGCATGAAGTGGACATTTGTGGTTAATTTTTTAATAATAACCATGAGATGATAAAAGTAACATTGGTAAGGATAGTTTAAACATGTAGGAATTTTATGTTTGCCATTGAAGACATCTAAATGTGGCATTGCATTAACATGATGTATTTGATCATAATAAATATCATAAATATGATAAGTTTCCCAATTTGGTCATTTATTAACCTTATCATAAGTAAAAGTCATTTTGAAGCTACTTAAGTTAGTGGAATTGATAATAAATATGTTTAATGGCTTATATGCTTAAAAACTTAAATAGATAATTTGATAGGTTAACTAGGGGAATACTAGTAGCTGTGAGGGAACTATGGTGCATTTTTTTAATGTTTTTAGTCTACGGGTTCACTTTTAGTCTAACCTAAAGGCACACATTTGTTTGATCTTCAGATCCACATTAGTATATGACCTTTGGGTTCATAAATGGTTATAATGCCATCATGCTATGTTTAATTTTTGAATCCACATTAGTAGATAGACCATCGAGTTCATAGAGGTTATATTAGCCATCCACCTCATTATCTATAGGATATGTGTTCTACTCATATGGGCAAATAAAAAAATGACAATCGAAAATGCTTAATAGAGAATTTTGTCTTAAAGCATGAAATTACCAAATTGGCATGTCGAATGCATTATCTATGTTCCTATGTGAATTATATTATTTTTATGTTGATTCTTAACACCTATACATGTTGTGATAAATGAGAAAAATGGTTATCTTTATTAATGATACAACATATTGCATGAATCACTATGACTTCACCAAGTAAATTATTTAGCTCATCATTTTATTTATGATGCGTAGGTCAAAAGGACAATTGAGTCCAAGCCTTAGGAAATCTAGATGAATAAGAGAAGGCCATTATTTTGGTACTTTTTGATGTATGTAGTTAGATTATGAGATGTATAGACAAAGGGAAAGCACTCTTATGTTAGATGTAATTAGTCTTAGGCCTAAACAATAGTGTATTTAAATTTGAATTTGTATATAGTTTGTAACCTTATTGTAAATGTTTTGAACTATTTTATGCATGATTGTTGTCTTTTCATAAGGTTGAGAATGTCTTGATGTTGATTGTTGATTTGCAGTGATTAAGAAGATCAAAGAGTTAGGGATTTCATTGAGAAATATTTTAGTAGCGTTTTTCTTGATTGTAGGTTACTATTCAAATTTTGGGATAGTGCTCGGTAAACCCTGTAACACCCCCTTTTAGATCCCTTTAGAGACCCTAAAGGTGGTGCACACTTGTTTACCATATCAGCTTACTTATGGTTGATAACTTGTCATGGTTTAGTTATGCTAATAAGCCAATTTAGATGATTATGGGTCATTCTTAAATATTAGAAATTTTGACAGCATAATGGCTATCTGGGTCCTATACCAAATTTTTATTAGACCTGTTTAACACTTTTATAACCAATCCACTACACCTGGACCCATTTAGTCCCCCATATTCATCCTAACATCAGCCTAAACACATAGAATACATAGGCTTTAAGCTACCGATAAATCAAGCATACATATCTATATAGAGCCTCAAGCTCATATCTTTCATCACAAGTTATATATATATGTACAACCATACATTCATCACACTCACCTATATATACATACTTTACGTACCTTTATAGGTAATACGTGATTAACCTATATTTTAGGTCTATAATTTAGATATAAGTATTGCTTTACCTCTACCTATGTACATGGATGATAAACTATGCAATAATTACATTAACCTTTTCTTGAGTCCTCTGAACTATTGTCCTTGTGTTCTATTTGGTAGGTTCTTGCTATTATGTACCTGGACACCAAAATAGGTAGGCTGAGTATACAAGATACTAAGTGATGAACTTAAGTAGTTTAATCATGATATGTTGTTATTAATTTTCTTGTACAGTTTAAGGTATAAACTTAATTACATGCCTTAATTATTCATTAAGATGCTAATTTACTAATATGCCCTTAAGATATTTTAATGCCTGAAATACATGTTTTTAATTTCAATAAATCATTTAGAACTAGTTACCATTGTAAATGAGCATGCCTTCCAGAAATTTTATCATTCACTTATCTATAGAAAATTTACCTAATTGCCCTTCCTATTATCCTCTTATTATTTGCTAAGGAAATCTTTTAATTAAATCTCAAGACTTCATACTTAATGCTTAATCTACTTATTAATTAATTAATTTCATTAGCCCAACTAGAGAGATAGCACTTTAAGACACTAGATCTAGAGGGAAATATCTAGTGCAGTGGTCCCCATTTTGGAACTATGCCCCTGCACCAGCCTGTGTGCCATAATAAGATCAGCTATTACCTCTTCAGACACAATGAAATACTGTGTGACATAATATAGATCAACCTATGGACCTCCCCAGCCATAATTAATTATGCATAACTGGGTGACATAATGAAGATCAGTCAGTAGACCACTCTAGCCACCAATAAAATACTCTCAAAGACTGGGTGACATAATGGAGATTAGTTCATAAACCTCTCCAGTCGCTAGAGAAACTAGTAGCTACAAAACCCTAAGTTGATCGGTCAACCTATCCAGTAGGTGTCTAACCAATGGTCCAAATTACTTAATTTTAATGTAATTTATTGACCAAAAATATTCTTATAATATTTAGATTCCAAAAATAGATAGTTAGAATTTTTTATAAAATACTTTAAATTTTTATTCAGACTAGTACAACCACTTTTTGGCTGTATCGGGTAAAAATTGCATAAAATTTTTAGGTTTTTGGTTGCTAAATTAAACTATCTTATATAATGAAATTTTATGGTATTTTGACTTAAGAAAGACAATTTTTCCTATCCAGTGACATTTTTGGTTCAGGTAGAGGTCAACTATACAATTATAGGTGATTTTGACCATCTTAAAAACCAAACTTTTAGGACTATTTTAAGTCTAAATCTAACTCAGTTTTCAAGGATCTTTTCAAGCTTGTTTTCCTAGGCATAGGTCCAATTATACTAGGCCATGCCCATGGCCAAATTATGGGCATTCGAGCCCCTACATTAAGCCAATTCCATGGACAATTATAGGTTCTATTACTAGCCTTTTAAAGGCATACTTAAATTCTCTTTTTTGCCATTACTTCATACTAGACTTTTTAGTTTAAATCAATGCTTCCCTTACTCGTTTTAAGGCTTAATTTTATGTGTAAATCATTATAATTCTACACTTTATATTTGACTAATTCCTTAACCACATTCAATATAATAACAAGCTATAATAATATGCTTAATACCATTAGCAAAGTTAAATCACTAATTAACCACTATACAAATTATATCGAGTACTTGAAAAGGACAAGCTAAATTTCCATTCCTTACACCTAATTACTTATTTTTACATGCCATAAGCCCAATTACACATAACCACACCTCAAGTCAACCCAATTCACATAGGCACGCACAACATTTGGTCAAACTTGCATCAAATA